>PVLD010008539.1:0-83251 GCA_004027595.1 Dinomys branickii
TCTTTATGCCTTTTGGAGCACTTTTATTCACCACATACATGTTCAGGAATTCCAAGTATTCTTCAGTAAATGATTATGAAATAATGCCTTTGATACACAGCAATAAGCCAGATCATGGAATCTTCTATGACTGACGTGTATGAACCTTCTATTTGTATCTGTTTGGCTTTCTGGAGAACAAGTGATTTTTTGTTCTGCAGTTGTGTTCATTTTTCCTTTGAATTCATTTGTATCTTTACAGTTATAGTGTATCTCTTTAAAACAACATGTACTTGATCCTTCTTTTATATCCAGTCTCATAATCTCTGCATTTGAACTTAAGTTCACTTGCATTTGTGGTAAGCAGTGCTATAGTTTAGATGAATTACAGCAGCTTGCTAGTTCTCGTCTCTCTGTGTTCTTTGCTTCCTGTCTCCCTTGGTTAATCAAGTTGTGTTTTTGTTTTATGTTTCTACAGTCTTTTCTATACCCTTTTTGTTTTCATTCAGTTCTTTTCTCTTAAATGTTCACTCTGTTGACAACAGTAGGCTTCATAAACCCATATCAAAATAGTATAATATAGTATCACTTTATATACAGTGTAAGAGCTTTAAACAATATTTTCTCTTCCTGTCTTTGCTCTTTCACCACGTTTTACTTTTCCTTAGCTACAATCTCAACTTTGCTATTGTTTTTGCTCTAATCGGTCTACGGCATCTCATAACATTTGGAAAAAGAAAATATATATGCTTTTCATATTCACTATTACCGGTGTTCTTCCTTGTTCTTAGATTCAAATGTTCAGTAATACCATTTGCGTTCATCTCGAAGAGCTCCCTTGTTCCCTTCGTGTAGGGTGAGTCTGAATGTGTGAGCTCAGTATCTGCTTATCTAGATGAGGGATTTTATTCTTAAAACGTATTTGTCACACAATGAAGCAGTCTCTGTGATACTGCCTCCCCACATCCAACCCTTACCCAGAATTTTAAGATACAATTCCTTTATCTTATTACTTTCATTGTTTCATTATTTTCTTTCTTTTTACTGCTAAAGCTGCTATCTTTCTCTGGATTCTCCTGAATATGTCCTTTCTGTCCCCCACCTCTGAATGCTTTTTAGGCTTTTCCTTTCCATTGGTTGATAGTAGCTTAACTATCATGTGACCATGTGTGATTTTCTTTGTATTTGATCTGCTTAAGGTTTTCTAAGCTTCTAGTATCTGTGAGCTAATGTTTCTGATTGAATTCTGAAATGGTTCATCTGATATTTTAAAAATATTTCTCCATTCAATTTTTACTCTCCTATTTCTTAGAGACTCAATTACAGATTTGTGTTCTGTATTTTTTTAATTATTCTCTCTCTCTCTCTCTCCCTCTCCCTCTCTCTCTCTCTCTCTCTCTCTCTCTCTCTCTCTCTCTCTCCTCTTTATCTATATAAATACTAATAATGTGTCCACAATTTTATGAATATTATATTGTGTGGTATCCTATATGTTATCAATCCCATCAAATTAAATTTTATTTCAGTCCTTGTATTTGTGTATTAAGATCTCTATGTGATTCCTTCATTTAGTATTCTATAGCTCTTCTAAAATTCTCCATTTCTTTATTACATCTATTTCTTTAACTTTTAAAATACTGGTTAGTTTAAAGCAATTGTCTACTAATTCCAATCTCTGGTGACTTCTGGGTCTATTTTTATTAACTGGTTTCCTCTTGACTAATGTTTCTTATTGTTTTTATATGTCTAGTAACTTTTAAAATTTACTAGATAATTATTCTTAATTTGTTACACCTTATTAGATCAGTGTTTTTACCTTATTTTAAACAGTGTTGTTTATTAGTTCTAGAAGTTTAATATTATTCACAGATCATCCAGATCTCACAGCAGTTTAGTTTAGCTTTTACTTATTAGTACATGTCTGCAGTATGTAATCATTACATTCCTCAAGGGGAGTTGGCACGTGTATATAACACATCCTAATTCTTTCTTCATTCTTTTTCCTTCCTTTGCCTTCTCCTCTCTCCATTTCTTGATTTCCATCTTTTTTGAGAAACGTCTATCTCCCTACTTCCTATGTTGTCTCTTATCTTTTGTTGGTCTCTTCATGTATATTTTAGGTTTTCCATACAAAAGAAATCATTCATTTGTGTGTCTGATTTGTTTCATATAACATGGTCTCAAGGGGCACGTGCTTTCCTACATGTGACTCAATTTTATCCTCCTTTAGAGCAGAGCAGTATTGCCCTGCCCATAAATACCATACTCCCTTTATCCATTTATCTGCTGGTGTACATCTAGGCTGCTTCCAAGATTCAGTTATTATGAGTTTATCAGTTATTATAAACATAGTTTTAGCTTTCTAAAAGGTAATACTATGTGGTTTTCCACTTTACTCCTAGGGAAAATATCTTAGTTCTTAGAAGTAGTCTTTACTTCTCTGGTTTGATGTTTCTAGAGTTTCAGTGGAAAGCTGAAGGTATTTACCAAATTACTCTTACACAGAGTTCTAACTCCAGACTCTTATATCTCTTGGTGGGCAGCAGATGGAATCCCTGCAGACTCTTCATCCTTCCTGCTGTCAACAATGCCTCTGGAACCCAGGGGGTCTCATCCATACCTGAACCCTTATAGAATCAGGCTAAAATCTGAGAACAATTCATGTAGCTTTATGGAGCTTCCTCTCTGTGGCCACATTCTTCTATCTGAGAATTTTGTATTCATTGTTCCAGCATCTCTGGAAATTCAAAATCTTCATTTTCTGTCTCTCCAGAGGACAGAAAGGACTATGGCCTGAGTTCTACTTGCCACATTCTGTAATCCAGTGCAGAGAGGTGGCCCCTTGGTGAACACAAAGCCAATTATCACAACAAGTGAATGAAAGATTACAAAGATTTGTTATTACTTGCAGAAAATAAGGAGAGTCCAGGCATAGTCCCCAAACCAGTGTCTTCCTGAACAAAACAAACAAGGACATTTCACTGGGCAGCTCACTCATATTGACGCAGGACCTAGGACCTCCATATCACAAGTAGGGACGGGCACCATCCTGCACATGTTCAGTTCAAGGTGAAGCTTCTTCATCTATCACATATTCAGAAAAGGGGATGGGGACCCCCCTGGGTGTAGAATTCAGTATCGTAATGAGCTACTTTTATTCTAGGTCACGTGGAAGGGGTAAGCAGGATGGCTCCAAAATTCTGGATGGCTCTGAAATTCTGTATGGCTTCTGGCTGCACCTTATCTGAAACAAGCAGTAAATTTCAAGGCATGCTGCATCATGTGAAGTTGTGGCAGCTTTGTCCTGCAAGCACAGGTCAATATCCCTGAAAGTACCTGCCAAGCAACGAACAGCTTCGTGACTATCAGACTGTCCCCAAGGGTGAAACAAATGTGCACCTCAACATATAGGGCTACTTTTTTCAAGGGTCAAACCCTTACTGGTGTGTGTGTGTGTGTGTGTGTGTGTGTGTGTGTGTCTTTTTTATAGTTATTCATTTCTCCAGTGTTTTCTTTTGTATGTTGTTTATATGATTTTTGTTTCCTCTGGAAAAATTAGTCCAATGTAAACTGCACTGATACCTAAACTAAAGTCCTTAGTAAGATTTACCTGTCAGTATCTTCAACCAAAGTTTATCAAATCTTCTCCACAGCTTTATGCTAGGTTTGATAATGGAGCTATAATGGCAGACATTATTTTAGTAGGGGAGGAAGTAAAAGAGCTTTTTTAAAAATGACTAATTTCCACTTTCGTATCTCTAATGAAAGACTCAGACACAAGTAAGCATATTAGATCATGTGGCTCTGAGGGCTTGGAGGGGTTGACTTGAATTGATAAAAGAGGTCCATGAGGATGTCCACTGGGGAACACAGAATGGCGCTACAGTCTACAACTGCTGCTGGCACCTGGCAAGTATTCATGAGGGTAGATGACCCAATTCCCCTTTGCAAAGACCATGACCATCATCTGAAGTCAGTTGGTCAGGGAGCCAGACATTGTCCATGTTGGTCTTAGCGGACAGGACACCACGCAGGCATTCATCCTGGGTAAGTCAGCGGACTGGGAGAGGAGGCCCTGTGTGGGACGCACAGCTCTACAGAGCGGTAATCAGAGGCAGGAGGGAGAAAGGAGGCACAGATACACCAATCAACCCAGTGCAGGGACAAATGCGAGAGAATCTGGCCACTTTCAGGACTTCTGAGTAACTCTGAATGGACTTAAATGAAATGGAAAGGACAAGCTCTGAGAATCCCCTTCTCTATTGAACTATGAAAGTAAGAAAAAATAAAAACTTCATTTATGGATTAAAAATTCTATTGGCAGCAGGAAAGCCCTGAGACAGCCAGGATTTTGTTCCCTTTCTGGAAGCCTGGGGAATTCACCACCAGCGATTCCTGTAGAGATCACCTGGGGTGGAGGCAGGCGGCTGCAGCTTGCACCTTGGGGAGCTAGGACCTCGTACCATGAAGAAGGGGAGCGTGCCCCTTCCTCACTCTTATCACAGTGACGGCTTAGCGTTCTTTATAAAGAGTTATTCCAAGTCCTGTCAGCCTTACAGCAATGTTTTCACAACTTACTTTATAATTACAAAATAATCATAAAGGGTGACACAGATACTTAGTCTCTCCTTTTCTTTCTGTACCATGCTCGTCACTCTGCCTCAAATTCTTAGTCTGATTAGCCAACCCTTGAAATAATGTGCTTTTTGTAATCCTCCTAGTCTAGTGGGAAAATGAAAAATATCACCTAGGAGGCACTTATTATTTTAGTATTAATTATATTTCACTCAACAGAGGTTCCTATTCTATGAATAATATTTAAGAAAACCAAATAGGACTATTGAAAGAAAGATATCAAAATATGCACAGCCTACCAACACCAAGATTAAGGACTTGCTGTCCCTTAGCAGGGATATGGGGACAGGATACAAAGCTGCATATGGACCCCAGGAGGCTGGATGGGATCTAAGACAAGAGGTGATGAGACTGGAGATATTTGCTATGGCCATATCATGTATAGATTTTTGAGGCGTGGTAAAGGTTTTAGAACATATTCTTAAGAAAGTGAAAGCCATTAAAGAATTTTAAGCAGAGAAAATTCTATAGGCAAGTTTGTAGTGTAAAACTTTTCCAACGACAATGTAGGGAACACACCTAAGTGGGCCCCCGTGCCTGGGAGAGGCTAGTAGGGGATTGGCACTGTCTTTTAGCTGAGAGGCCACCAAGCTGAGGGCAAGGAGAGTGCTAAAGGAGGGGGAGAAAAGTTCGCAGAGTCAGGAGACTCTTAGCAGGAGCAAATGAAAGGATATGGTGAGTGATTTTGGAGTTTTGGGCATGTATTTCTTTCTTATGCCTAGGTTTCTCTTTATCTCAATAATAGTACCCCTGTACAGAATTATTACACCCTGATTTTTATTATTTTATTTGTTGCTACTTAACAGTTACTAGATACTGTGTAGCAATTCCCTGATTTATGTATGTAATTTTAAACCCACATCCCTCACCCCTACCCTTAGGATACTGAAGTAATTCTTCAGCTTCTGCTAATGCATGTGGTTCCATGATTGATACCTTTGGGTATGAGGAACTTTCTTTACGTTTCATTATTTTCTGGAATGAATCCCCATGAAATAATTCACAGGGTTAAGATATATGATCATATTAAGATTCTTACAGCAATAAATAGAAATGTGTATTTTAACATTATAATTACATCATTTGGGAGAGCAAGGGAAACAGCTTTAAGTCGGGTTGGCTACACTGACTCCCCTCCAACTTGCAAAGGATAGTGATTTGTCTTTGTTGCAACAAATACATCTTCTGAATATACATTCTTTCCTGCCCCATTGTACTCTCTGAACCACAACCCATGAGTGAACAGAACTTCTTAACCATCTTAGAATAAAAACACTGATTCTGAAAATGGAACTTATTTTACAACAAAAGAAGTGTAGCAAGTGACTTATACTCTTAGACTTCAGTAGTCTTATGATATGCCCCATTCAACCAGGAGCATCTGGTATTTTACACAAAAAGGACCCACTGCAAACTCAAGTTATACTGATGGTACAGAAACAATATCCTGAAAATTTGGAATTGTATCATGAAATATACAGGATATACTCTGAACAAGTAATTGATAATATAGTGCTATTTTTCCCACAATCGGTGTAGATAGGTCTGAGATTCAGAAGTAAAAGTGAGAACAAATCCTTCTGTTATTGATGCATTCCAAGAATACCTACTGCCTTCCCAGACAACACTGAACTCTTTTGATTTGAAAGTTTTAGTTCCTAATGGAGAAATATTTTTCCCAGGGACACAGTGCTTGGTTCACTGAACTGTCCATTGTGATGGTCACCTGTTCATTTCAGGTCTGTCATATTGCTAAATGAATTGGGGGCAGGGCTTATTATCCTGGCTAAGAGTTCCTGATGACCAAGAAAGAATCTGAGTTGCTGCTACACAGCAGGCTGGAATAAACTATATTGGGAACTTAGATGATTCTCTTGGACAAGTTTCAGAATCTTCATGTACAGTAAAAGGTAGAGAAATTTACAACAGCCAAAATAGCAGAACAATAAGGACTTAGACCACTTTGAAATGACAGGGGCTACCCACCTGGTAAAAACGTTAATGAGTGTAGGTAATGCAAAGGAACATGTTAGTGCGGAGACAGTAACAGGAAAGAAGTGACAGAAGTCTCCTTTATCCCTGGGAGAAATCTTCCAAGACAGTCGGCAGCTGACTGCAACCACAAATGGTCCTGGATGCTATACATACTATGCTTTTCTTCCCTATACATACAAGTCAATAATAAAGTTGAATTTATAAATTAGATACAATAAGAGGTTAACAATAATAATTAATAATAAAAGAATAAGATTAAATGTAATCTATTTAAATGTATGGCTTTGTTTTTGGAATTTTTCCATTTAATATTTTGGGGCAATGGTTCACTGTGGATAATGGAAACCACAGAGTTGAAACTACAGATAATGGGGTACAACTGTATAAATAGCAACCACGATCTGGTGGGCAGCTCAGAAATAAAACCTGTAATGCTTGCACACGTGCATAAACACATAGATCTCTGTTTTTAACATTGCTTCATCTTTTCCACTTAGTATTTTGTGTAATGTTTATTAGCTGTGGGTCAGAGCACAGATGCCGTGCAGTTCATTTGTCGTACCTAAATAATAATGTTGTTAAGTTGTTTCACTATGTATGTATACCAGGCCAAGGTAAGTGACCTGGAAGAGCTTAAATGGTCAAAATTAAGAGGATGACTTCCTTCTTGAATGACTGCTATGGTGAAAGAGGAGGAGGATTCTTCCTCTGCATGACCAATGGGGAACAGATTTCAGTTTAACATAAGAATGAACTTCCTAGCAGTTACCACTGCACAGGAATGAAATGGCCTCATTGTCAATATAATAAGCTCCCTATGCCTCATAGACTAATGATACATAAATCAATGCATTAAATGTAAGATTTTGAAGCCAAATAGGGTAAAATTGTCCTTGTCTTACATTGAGGAAAATAATTCCCTGAGAGGTGATACAACCTGCCTAAATTCCCACAGCTAACAGTGGAGCTGCCTACCTCCCTCTAACCCTAAAATGTGACTTTACATCTTACCAAGCATCCAAAAGAACAGTGTGGAGAGTGGATGTGTCTTTCTCCCCCTTTGCTATAAGAGTTCTGGCTTCTCTGAGGAACGAATGCGTTCCTTTCGGGTATTAGGCAGCTTATTTGAACTTTCTTTAATACATATTCAAAATGCATCATTAAGTGAAATTTTATACTAATTATTTACTCCATTAACCTCTAGAAATGTAGAGACCAACAAATTATTAACTCAAAAACGAGGACAAATCTGTGGTCAAATATTTCTTGTGCTCCTTCCACCTCTTCTCCCTGAGCCAAGCACAGCACACAGGTACAAAATATAACACACACACACACACACACACACACACACACACACACCAAATATTGTTTCCTGAAATGTTTGTTTCAATTAAAATTTTTCCTTTATTGTTTTACATCTGATACATTCTAGAAAGTAGCTAAACCCTTCCAGACATTTTTGTGCACACCAAAGTTTCTAGCTCTGATCTACCCAAGGACAGAGAAAGATGCCCTCATATATTTGAAGTTCAACATGGTCATGTATCTACTTTATCAAATGAAATGTCACTATAAATTATTTGAGTCACCCTGAAGCCTAATATTGACATAGTAATTTGGTAAATTATAGACCCTCTATCACATTGAATCCTGCCAAACCTATAGAGAAGTCCACTGGAACCTTATTGGCCATATGCCACACAAAAAGACATAATCTTTTACTGTTTGAGGCCACTGAGAAGCAGAATCTGATTGTTACTTCAGCAAATCCCAATATATCCTAACAAATCCATGTAACTATGGATTAGATTAGAGATTGGATCTGCAAAACATATCCCCAACATAGACTTCATCATTTTCATTTTGCAAGTGAGAAAATTGAGATTTAATAACATGCCCTAAATCACACAATGAGTTACAGGAGAATGAACTGAAAGGAACAATGGCTTATGTTTCAAAGGAAAGACACATTTTTGGATTTTTTTGTTTGTTTTTTCCAGGAATTGAACTCAGGACCTTGTGCTTTCCAGGCAGGTGCTGTGCCACTGAGCTATATCCCTGGCCCCACATTTTTGGATTTGATGTAGGAGTCAATTGATTAATCCAAAAAGCAACTTTAGACTTTCCACAGACTCGGATAATCTATTCCACTAGCAGTCTTAGTCACTGATCTTTGAAAAGGTAGGGCCAAAATATATATGGGGCTAGCTCTCTATGTAACATCTTGAGGTTAGGATTCCAGTGGGTAGCTTTCTTTCTTTCTCCTTTTCTTGCTTTTTTTCTTCAGGATACTGATGAATAAACCAAGGACCTTCTCACTTTTATTTGTTACTTGAGACAGGGTCTCACTAAGTCACCAAATTGCCCAGGCTGAACTCAACCTTGCACTCTTCTTGCCTCAGCCTTGGAACATGCTACAATTACAGCCATCTAAGATTATCTATAAGTACTTCAAATACATTCCAAAGAAATCTTTTATCTGGAAAGCAACACTCCCTGAAAGTATATCCCATTGGACCTGCAGCTGTTTTCAACCAGTCTAAAACCATACTTGGTTCAGTATGTGATAATGCAACATAATAGGAATGGACATCACACACAGGAGTAAAACTTTAGAAAAAGAAGGTTAAGTAAAAGGGCAGAATTTAAATTGTCAATCTGGTGAGTTAAGTGTGAAGAACCATCATAGTTATACACATGAGTTATTATTGCACATTAACTACATTGTCTAATAAAGAATGACAAAAATGTTAATTATATTAAGTTTATAAAATTTCAGTCTGACTGCCCCATTAAAACATGTTTCTTCTTTGACCTGGTGCAATTGACACAAGATGACGGGCATATTTGGTTCTAAACATACAAAACAAGAAGTAGACAATGTCCAACTTCATCCTCCTAAGCTATTATCTCATTTGTAAAAGCAAACCAACCAGCAAAGTAATTATCCCTTTACCTGGAATGTTCTCCAACAGATGATGAAGACATACGCTCCCTAAACACACATTGCCTTTTAAAAGAGAACTACATAAACTTGCTGTTTTACACATTCAAAAAAGTATTGCTAAGAGGGGGAAAGTAATTTGCTTGGGTGAGGAGCCCGAGGTAGGGCAGAATGAGGATGGTTTTGCTCTCCTTGCACCCACCTTGCCTGGAGCCACTATCTTGTCTGATGAAGATGCCACCATAGCCCTCCTCAAGTACCCCTTCTCTCCCTCCATCTTCTTGGCCTGCATCTGGACCGTTGTCTTTCAGCTAAGATATTGCAACCATCCCCAGACTGGTATTTTGTCCTGCCTTCAGTCTTCCCATTGCACTGTATTTCCTATAGGTGCCAGAATGGATTTTTAAAATACCATCTGGTGCTGGGCATAGTGGTGCACACCTGTAACACCAACACTGGGGAGCCTGAAGCAGGAGGATACAGCAACCTTTAGGCCAACCTGGGCTACATAGTGAGTTCAAGGACAATCTGAAAGATACAGTGAAACCTTGTCTCCCAAACAAAAACAAATAAAATAAAATAAAATACCTTTTAGATCATATCATTGCCCTGATTATAAGTTCCTCTGTAGTTCCCTGCAACACAAATGAAACCAAAATACATCATGACTGAGAAGACCGTTCCTGATCCAGTGTTTCTGCACCTTGTCTTATTTCCTAGAATGTGCTCATGAACACTGCTCCCTTCAGATATGCTGAACCATGTGGAGTTTCTTCAGTGAGTATTCTTACCCAGCCACTCGTTTTTCTCCTCCAAACTTTTACTCACCTCTCAAAATCCAAACCAGACCTTTCCTTTTCCTGAAAGACCCTTTTTGCATCCTACCTCACCCGGGTTTCTTTGGATAAATCTGATGTTTTGTTTTAGTTCTCTGTATACTTGACTTTTGTTATGAATAAGTTTTGAAGTGATTGAGATCAAAACTTGTCTCATTAATGTTCTCTAACTGGATACAACATATGCCCATCATAAATATGAGAGAAAGATGGGGAAAGCAGGTTGGAAAAGGAAAGAGAAGGAAAAGGAAAAACAAAGAAAAGAAGGTGGTAAAGAATGCACCAATTCTGGTGTTTCCTGTCTCTATGTCCAGAGCCCTTTCTCCCAATTCATGGTTATTCTCTCAGAGAAGAGAGATACTTTCTTTGAAATTTAATGAAAAGGACATTTTCCTCAAATGGAAGTAATATAATTTCTACAATAAGGAGTTCTAATAGAAATATTGCAAGCTCAGAAAGTATATGAGGTTGGATGTTGAAGTAATACAAATGTGAAAAGATGATACTACTTAGTTATAGTATCAAAGTTTGAATGATATCCATGTGCAATACCTCATGTGATATATGAAACTACCCAGAATGCCATGCTGATCAGATACGACTGTTCCTGTTCTATAGAAGAAGAATTGGACAGTCAGAAAGTTACTCCTCAAGGCTACCTTGCAAGCCACTCGCAGAACAGACGCCCATATGCAAACCCCAAACCTCTCATCTTTAAACTTCACTTTCCACATATCCTGCTGAGCTGCTTTGTTTTACATAAGAAGTCTAGGAAATTTCCTTGAACTTACAAGTTACCCTGGGCTTGATAGCCCTCTGCTTGGGATTTTTTTTCTGTTTGAGATTTTATATTTAGCTTTCTATCCAAGATTTTATAGCTGATCACTTACCCAATAACCTCCTCTAAGGGAAAGAGTAACAATAATTTATTTGGTTTACACTTTTTGTATGATCTCGAAATTACTATTTTCTAAAAATCTTCCCAGAAATTTAGAACATATCAAAGTGTAAGGAAGGGAAGTAAAGCCATTGATTCTCTGAAACCAGGGAGTTTTTCCATAATCAAAAAACAACTTTAAATAAAGATTTTATCCACCACTTAAGTTCATGAAATAATTTTCGCTACAATATGTGAATATACCCTGGACCTTGGAACAATAAAATTATCATTTTATTCGTTCTTTCAATTAGTCTATTAGTAAACATAGAACTCGCACACTATAACAAGCAAGTTTTATATGTTAAACTTGTTTATTTTTAAACTCAAGATTCTAGATCTGAGAACAGTTACATCTAGTTGAATCTTTTTTCTTCTTCTTTTTAATTTCATTCTTGAATTCTCTGTACATCTCCATATCTTGAGACTCTTCTGCATAGGCTTGAATTGTTCTTTTCATGGGGATCTCATTACTGCTAGAGGTTCTAGAGGTTCAGTAGTCTGCAACTTCCAAAAGTCAGTTTTGCTGGAGTAAATACACTTCTCTCACCCTTGGGGCACAGCAGAAGCACGGGGAGGTAAACTTGTTAGGAGACTTTGTAAAGCTCTCTGTAGTCGTTCACTGCCCTGGCAGACTCCACTCTATTTTAATACAAAAGAGGCCCAACCATAATTAAATAGTCACAGAAATTCCTTGTAGGCTCTGCCTTTGCACATTTAGAAGGACACTAATTAGGTGGGTGCCCTTCCCTGCCAAGCTCCCCAGCTCAGAGAAAGAGCTCTGTGGGAGGCTCCTCTTGGCCTGTGCTGTCACACACAGCCGTGTGTGACCCACTCATTGATCCCCTAAATTGTGTTTGCCCCTCTAATAAAGCCTGAACGGTGGGAGCCAACAGACTGCCTGTCTCCCTGCATCCAGGGGTCTCTGCTTTCCCCAGTGTGGGCTGCCGGGCATGAATGACCCTTTTGTCTTCATCGCAAATGTTTTGGCAGGGCTTCTGAAAACAGCAGTGAATGCAAAACCACATGGTTCTAATTGTTTTCTCTGGGATCAGACTGATTTCCTCAGGGTGTCCGCCTCACCCATGTGGTGCCGTGGAATCAAGGCTGGCTTTAGATTTCCCAGCTAATATCCTAAATCAGAATTTTATTTAAAATGTACCAAAATATACACAACAGTTCTAAGGAAGAACATTCTCTCTCCTCAAGTGTAGTTATCATCCAGGTGAAAGCATCAGGGTGTGATTTCCCTTCCAGTTGAAAGGTACACTGAGCCAAGTCAAGCCACCTGTCTGGATCAAGGATGCTACAAAAGCCTCCCAGAGAAGGTTGCGGTGTGTTATGATGAAGGAATGATGAGCAAGTGGCTGAGGGCAGGCAAAAATAAAGGAGTGGAGCAGAGGAGGGTCTTTCCGGGACTGCAAATACCAGTGTGTGTTCGCCTTGACCGTGCACTTACTTGGTCAAGGTTTCTCAACTACTGACATTTTAGACTGTATAACTCTTTGTTCCAGAGGTCTTTCCTGGGCATTTTAAGGTGTTCAGCAGCATTTCTTCTAGTACCACTAGAGACAAACACCAATGCCCCACTGCTATTTGTGACAATCAAAAATGTCTCGTATCTTGCCAAATGTCCATTCTGTGGGGAAGAAGAGGAAAACCTTGCCCCAGTGAAACCATTAAACTAGATGAATGAAAAGACTAAAATTTTCAGAAATACTAAGTAAAAGTGTGTCTTAGAGTTGGCAACTATGTAAGAACCCCAGCATTGCCCGTTACCAAGCCTTAGACTCTGGCCTGGCACCTGTTCTCCCAAAGCATCCAGACCTACCTTACAGAGAGGCTTGAGGATTGCACAAGAGTGTACGTGTAGTGTTTAGCACAGCATCAGGTACACAGTGAGTTCAAAAGAAACATTCACTGCCATCACCTTCATTCCCCTGCTTCCATCCAGCCCAGTGACAGACCTCTGCCTAAGCCTATGATCCTGTGCTCATGCCTCTGCTGGGTTCATTAGCTGTTGCTTATATCCACCACCAATTCTGCCGTTTCCTGCCTCCATATTTCAGGCCCAGGAACAGCAGGAATGGAGGATTCTGGCATTACCCATGACCCCTTGACTCCCTCCTGGGGTACACACATGCCAGAGACTGAGAAAGAAAGATATTTCCCACAGAAGAAAGGGTTGCTGATGCTTTAACAAGCACATTTGACAGGCCTTTGACCAGTCAGGGCCATAGGTCAGATTCCTAGCCCTCGCATTTTCCTTCACACAGAAGGGAAGCCCCCATGGCACTGATGGATACCTTCAAACTCTGCTTACAGTCTGGGGTGGATGACGTGTCTCAGAAATCTGGTTTCTGCAAACATTCCCACGCACCCCACAGTGGGTCACTCACACTGATGCCTCCCTCCCAGCATGGTGCAAGACCCAGAGTGGCCTCTCTCTAGGCTTCAGCTCCTCCGTCTGCTTTCCACCAGCCCTTCTCCATCCTCACCTTTGTCTTCTAGTTAAGTTTCCCTACTGCTCCCTGGGTTGTAGCAGCTTCCTCACCATCTCCACAGCTGCTAGGCACCCTTCAAACCACCAACCAGTACTATTTTTCTAAACTATAACTATGGCTCTGCCCCCCTTGCTTACAGTTCTTCAGTAGCCTTCCATTACAGTGGAACTAAAGTCCACCACTGGATGTGCAGTCACCTGAATGCCTTTTCCCGTCTCCTTTCATCTCTCAAGAATGTCCCCAATCCACTGCCTGCACCTTGACCACCTGAGTCACACGTAATGTCCTAAAAATGACTTTTTGGAACTAATTCATAGTTGAAAGGAAAATGTGAAAATAAAATGAATAAATATCTCATTAAACATCCACAAGCAATACAAAATAACTAGCCAATTATAACTCAACCCATACAGTTCTGTATAAACATAATAGTCTATTAGATAAACAATGTTTTGACAAACATGAAAATTGAAATCATAATGGGAGATGTGTGTATTTTGATAAAGAATGACAAGAGGTTTCAAGGTGAAGAGGTTTTAAAATGTCTCTTTCAATCGCATTTGCACAATTCCTCTTTCTGTAGCATATGCCCTCTAGTCACCCTGCCTGAGACTCTGTTTCTAATTCTTCCAGATTCATTAATATGCTGCCTCCCATCAGGAACTTCCTGAGGTCTGTCTTCCATGACCAGCCTTTTCTCTGTGGCTTGTGAACTGTCTCACCACATCTTGCTCTGTTTCTCGCTCTCTATCCCTCACCAGACTTTGATAAAGGAAAGGCCAGAAACAGTTTCCTAGTGCCTGGAATGTAGTGTACAATGAGGAAGTATCAACTACTGATAATAAAAACAAATACAGCAATAATGATACTATAAGTGCACTCTGCTAATAAACTCAGAACCTTAAGGGAGAAATGCTTTCGCCAGGTTACTATGGGCGTAAATCAGGTCATGACATGATGGCTAACCATTAGCGGAAAAGGTAGGCAATTGGTCATCAGAATGACCAGCTTTCGCTCTCCAGGTTACAACATGGTAATAAGTGAGACAGACCTGTCTCAGATTTGGTGCTTCCCGATCACTAGTACCTCTAGGACCTGGTGTGGCCCTTCAGCCAACAAAGAAAAATCTTGAAATTTCTCAGGCTCTCAACGAGGAACCAGCTATACTGGAGCCTCTGCAGCCCTGAATGACTTTTGTGGCCAATTAAATGTGGAAGGTGAAGTCCTGAGGACCCTGAGCATTTTGGGTCCAGCCAGGCATGTGTTCCTAGCTACAGTCCCTCAGGGGACCACAGAAATTTCACACAAGACACTGTTTATTTCTCCCCTTTCAGGGATGAGGGTGAGGGTGGGAAGCAGAAACATGTTCTTAGCTCATGAAACAGATGCTTTGTTTCTTTATCACTGCTCAGAAAAACAGGGTGAAACAAGCAGAAACAGCCTTAGAAATGGAGAAGAAATAGCCTTTCGTGTGAGCCAGGCTTGGCATGGAATGCAAGGTCTGCCATGTACTTACAAATGGAGTAATTTGGGGAAAGAACACTTCACTCTACAAAGCTTCAATTCCCTGATTCATAAACTAGATGTAACACCCAGTGAGTTCTACAGTTCATATATTGAATGCCAAGCACAAGGGTAACTTCAGGGCTCGTGTTCAATGGCCAGTGCCATCATAGATCATACATATGGACTGACACCAGTCTTACTCTACCACCCCAGTGTCCTTCATTTCTGCCCCTGGAGTTGACTTTCCATCTTTGAAAGTAAAATCATTAAAAAAATTTCCTCCCTGAGAAATCTTGCTCTCATGGACTCTACCTTGAATGGGCCACATTGCAAAATTGAAAATAAATCTCATCTTGAGCCTTTGTCCAATTGTCTGAAGATATTTATTTGTGTGAGAATGGCTTCCAGAAAAAGTAGGATGTCAGCAAGACCGCTGGACTGGGAGTTTGCACACAAGTTAAATATTCAAATCTATCACCTGTCCACCAGATGCCCTTAAGAAATAATAATAATGTGTTGATACTATTTTTAGGCAGTCTGACTTCCCTTGTTTCACTTTTGCTGGTCTTCAGATTTTTCTTCTCACTGTGGGAGCATTTGTCTGCACAATATTTTCTATGACTAGAGATGTTGCATAGCAGGGTATTTAAGAATACAGGCAATAGCTAACACAGTGGCTTGACCTATAAACCTAACTATTCAGGAGGCTGAGGCAGGAAGATTTTATACTCTAGGCCAGACTGAGCAACATAGAGAGATCTTGTCTCAAAATTAAAACAAACAGAAAAGGGCTGGGGAGGTACCTTATTGGGAGAGTATCCCTGAATCCAATCCATAATATCAAAAGAAAATATTTAAAGGATAGAAGCCAAGGAGTCTCATTTTAAGCTCAATACTGACTGGCTGTGATGGTCTTGGACAAATCACATTATGTCTCCATGCCTCAGTTTCTTTGACTTTAAATAAAGATAATAATCATACCCCAAGAGGTTACTGTGTGACCTAAATGGTTTAATATCCATAAATCACTTACAATACTGCATAGCACATAATAAATATTAAACACATATTATTACTACTGATGATATGTATCATTATGTGAATTTCAGAGGCAGACAATTTTCACCTATTGTATCATTTTATTTTCACAAAAGCCCTAAGGACAGTACAAATATCAGTCACATGGCAAGTAAGCCAAAGGTTCACCCTGGCTAACATGGAGCCTATATTTTTAACCCAATACCTTCTCCTCTCTCGTATTTTCTTCTTAATTTTCGTAGTTTTTTAAAGATGTGCCAAAATGGTGGTTGACTTGAATTTCACTATTTTCTCTATTAACAAAGCACATGAAAAGATACAAATACTTTTTTTCCTCCAAAGAAATAATTTCTACCCATTCAAAATCTTCTTTATGTACATATAAAAGGAAAAAAACCTTCAGCAGCAAAACTTTCAGGAGGTCATTCAGTAGAGCCATAAGATTTAGCCCAACCTAAATTTCTACCTGTGAACTGCCTTGAGGATTCAATAACAGGATTGTCCTAGGCCTTGAATTCCTTCTAGGAAAAATCACAGGACATCTTTATAGATGTGGATTATGCAGCATAACATCTAGTAAAGGCCACATCCCTGGTGGCCCTCAGAACACACTGTACCAAGTAAAGAATTTATCTTGAACAACCTGCCCTTCAGCTGACTGTGCAGTCCCAGGAGATGTTGGGATCCATCCCTAGCCTACAAAAGACACTAGACAGATAATGTTGTTAAGGGATAGGAAGAAATCTCTTCTAAAACCCCTGAGCAGGATTTTCTCCTCTGTAGGTGAACAGCGAAGCTGAATACTCCAATTCTATGACTCACAGTAGGAGTTCTTTACAGACCTACAAAGAGAAAATCAACGTGTAAGGAAATTTAAGGAAGCATCAGTAGATAAGGGACACAATTTAGAATCCATCTAAGAGTACATTCAGGGATACCATGGCTTAACCATTTGACCATGGGCAAATTTCTCAATGTCTCTGGACCTCAGTGTCTGTATTTGTGAAATTGTGAAAGTCATCTTCTTCCAAGTTGGGATAGTGCTGTATGAAAGCATAAGTGTCACAGTGCTTACTGACTGGTTCCTCAAAATCATATTATGTTGCCAGTGAACCTGATTTCCCAATGAACAATCTGATCTTTAGTCATAGCCCACATATTTCTGATTTGGAGAAATAATGATTCTTTTATCAGACTTGTAACTGCTTTGGCCATTCAAATTCAACAACTCTCATCCTTTGCTATTTAATGGCATTGATTTGCTGGGTTTCCTCTTCTCACCCACCCATAGTTCAGTTATCTGACTGGAAAGACCAAGCTAGAGCCATAAAAATATGATTACATCGTTGCTGCAACTTCCCGGGCTCCAGTGGTTATAACCTGATGCAAGGCATTCCCATTTTAACTATCTACTGCTGTTTTTATTTCATAAAGCTACCAAAAACATCCTACACTGCTTTTATATACATCACTACTTTTATGGCTTTTGTGTCATAATAAAAGACAGTTCTTTGGAAGCTAAGGGTTTTGTGCTGTGCTGTGGGTTTTTTTTTTTTCATCAGAAAAATGGGCAACTTGAAATAAGACATTTCTGTCTACTCTCACTGCCTTCTAATTCCGTCCCATCCAATCAGTCCATGTTCTTGTGGGTTGCCAGACGATTCTTCTCCAAAAGCTCTTTATAAGATATTGCCCCACTCAACTGTCAAAGGTTCCCAGTTACCTTGATGGGAAGACCCTACCTCCTTCACAGAAAATTTGAACATGTCTAGTATCTAGCCTCATAACTCACCTACATAAAACAAAACAGTTTGCTCTTCACCTTCTGAGTACCCGTGATTTTATACACGACATGTTTTCTTTACCAAGTCTGACAAGCCCTTATATCTGATTCTTCTTCACATCATTTTAATTTCTACTTATCAACAAAATCCCAGCTTTCTACCTAACTTTTCAAGAAGTTTGATCTGGAAATTTTTCCTCTCCTAACTATTAGCTGAACACTGATGCCTCTTTTCTTCCAAAACCACCATACTCTGCCTAGTCATGTGTCTCTCTGGTTATAGTCTTTATTTATCACTTGAGTGATTCTTCATATCTAAATTCCTTTTAGATTAGGAAATAAATCTCATACTTTTTTATTCTGCACTGTGCCTGTGGTGTGTATTGTGAATGTAAATGATTCATTATAAAAGAAAATGATTCTGGGCAAAACTAGTCAGACCCCTCATTTTACAGTGAATGAATGGTTTAGCCACAGTCACAGGGCAATCTGATGCCCATGAGAGTGCGCTTTTTAGGAATACAAGTGGGAGGAAAGAGGAGAGGGATAGATGGATGGGTGGATGGGTGGATGCACAGATGAATAGTTGAATGGATGGATGGATAGATGGGTAGATAGATACATGCATGCATCATAAGTAGATATGTGAAATTCAATTCAAGAAGCAGAGAATACCTCCCAATGGAAAAAGAATAACCAAGCACCTTCATAAATAGTGAAGTGGCAACTATGTGTCTGGTTGATAAAGACAAAAGATTATCTGTAGTCCAAACAGACTAAGCAAAATGGTAACCTACCAGACCTTGGCAGAGCAATCCAGAAGGCCTTAGAGGAAAAGATGGTAGGTCTCTGGGCAACATTAGATATACTTGTCCTAAAATTCTACTTTTAACAAGGAAACTTGCTTTCCTGATTTACGCTATGATGTGTTTATGAAACACTACAGTGCACAACAGTGTAGCACCTCATAAAATCATAGATCTGGACATATATCACATGAACAGACCACCTGGCAGGTGACTACGCAGACACTAATAATAAGTATCCAGTGTCAAAGCTGATAACCAACCAGGGAAGCTCCAATAATTTTCAGACATTTCTGATTCCTGTAAAATCCTTTGCCAAATAAGTTTAAAAGAGTGTGTAGTCCATGTCAACAAGCAGTGCTTGATATTAGATGATATGGCTAACACAGCATCATACACTGAGATTACAGCAAAGTCATGAGCCTTTGTTTTCACGTCACTTCTAGTCAAGGTACAAAATTACTACATGTAATACATACACCTCAATTAATCTTGATCAAACTGAATGTTTTCATTATCACCTCTACAGCGATTTGGAAAACAATCCCTTCCTTCCCACCAAGAGCATCTCTGCTAGTAACCACCATAGCACCCTCTAATCATTGCTAATGTGCCCGCATCTGAATTTCCCCATCTCCCTGTCATCCTCTAACTTTATCTCACTCTGTCTCTTTAGGGAGCCTGAGTTATTAACAAAGAAGCCTTAAAGACTGAACCCTTGATATTGATAGCAACTCTGCAGTTCAACACTCTTCTTGTATCACATATTAGCATAGGTAAATTAGGACCAAAGCAAGATAAGTAAGTCTCCACACTAGACTATCAGTAAAGTCATTAGCAACCTGAAATCTCTAAAATTCCACTCCTAGGCTGGATGGCTTTTCATCTCCAACACAGCCAATGCAGAGTGGGCATCATGAGGTGGTCTTGACCCAAACATCTAAGGCCCCATACTCATCACAGAATGAGTTTCACACATGCTCACCTGTCTACGCCTATTCTAAAAGCTCCCTGGTTGCACCCTGTTTTAGTCTACTTCATGTTGCTTAAGAACACAATGCCACAAATTGAATTTTAAATAAAGCATCTTTATTTTGCCTTACAGGTCTGAGGTACAAGGTCACGGGGCTGCATTGGTGATGGCCTTCTCCCTGGCAGAAGCATAAAGAAGTACAGGATACCACATGCTAGAATCAATCTCTCTCTCCCTCTGCCACCTTCTCCTGATGAAGCCACCAGCAGTGCACCCTGATGATGTTATCTAATGCTGAACACCTCCCAAAGTCCCCACATTTAAACAAAATAGTCAGTTAAATTTCTACCCTTGATTTCTCACAATGAGAATTAAACTTCAACATGAGTCTTGGAGGGGATAAAGCGTATTTAAGCCACAGAACCTCACAAGTTCCTTGATACATCAGAATCTTCTGGAGAGGATCTCATTTGACTACAAATGCAGTTCTCTTCCTGAGCTATGCACTTCAACCATCAATGTTTCTGTAATAGGAGACTGGAAACTTTAATGGGAAAATCTAATGCTTAAACTCAGACTCAGTCTTCTTGCATTCTGTATATGGATTACATAAATGGTTCTTTATTGGAGATTAAAACAAGGTAAAGGTTGGAGCAGGGTCTGTGTGCTCTTACCTCTTAATAATAGTAGGAGTCAGAATGATTCATGCCTCCAACTAATTCCACATGTCTGGTTCTGACCTCAGTTACACAGCACCAAGATGAATAAGGTGCAATCTAGCAGCTGCAATCTTAAAAATCTGTGACAGGAGTTTCCCACACCCTCCCCAACAATTATAACAAGACACGGCATCCCAATATCAACACCAGAGAGAAATCATCTCGAAGAGAGTGGGATTCTTGGGGCTCACTCTGACTAGGGATTTTCACGCTTCCGCTACCTCAAAGTCCTGTTATGGACACTGGCTGCTTTCCTTCACGTGACACTGGGAAAATAAAGATGAATCACTGAGCTGACATTTTATTAAAGATTCACCATCAGCAAAAAGGAAAGAAGGAAGTCAAAGCACTGAGGTTTAGAACCTGAGCTCTGCTGCCAGCAGAAGCTTGGTGTGAATTTGGGTTTTGTCAGCTCCTATTTTCTGTGACCTTGGGCAACGCATTCAGCCTTGCCCTGTCCAAATGTCTTCATGTGAGAAGTAGGAATTATAACCCTGATCACAGCAGGCTCTTACAAGGATTTAGTGAAAACAACTGAATGCATTATGGCTCAGATGAATTAACTATGATCAAATATAGAAAAATGATAAAATGGTTTTAAGGAGAGGCTGGTTGTCTAGGCTTCTTCAGGAAACAACACCTCTCTCCTTCTACAGCTGTAAGACATTTTTGGGCCATAGGCACCTTCCATGTACCAGATTCTTAAAAACACAACTCAAAACCAAGACCCTCCTAAAACAGAATGACACTCTTGCCCTTCTCATCTCTTTAAATGCAAACTTTATTTGCTTCACATTTTTCCTCCAAAGTATTAAACATATGGTATTTCATCTGTCTCCACAAAATTTTAAAGCAGATACAGATGTTCTTCCCTACTAAATGTTGGATTTAAAGCCTGAAGACCTGGTTGTGAATTCTGCTTCCCCTACTCATTAACAGTGGGATTTGAATCAACCAGCCTTCTCGCTGAGCCTTGGTGTCCCCTCCCCCACCTGCAATGGAATAGCGATGACATGGTGATTGCAGTGGTGAAGGTAATCACAACAAAGACAATTGTAGCAAAGCAACAACGTGTACTGCACAAGCCAGTTAGGAGGATCATGTGAGAACAGCTAATTTCGTATCATAATACCGTTAGGTCATTATATGATACTTGTCAGAACATTTAAACTACAGACTCCCTATTCACCTCAGTATTTGCGACTGGGGGAACCCAACTTTAGCGAGCGGTCAGATGGCTCAAGTTCACCCACAGGTGGTGCCCATGGATATTGAACTGTGACACTTTTCAAAGAAAGACCACTTTCACAACCTCCGGTCTCTGTAAGCCTCTGGTCCAACTCTGTTCTGGTTTACAGATAAAACGTCCACAGATTCACTAGACTTAAGAAAATCTCATGGACTTGAGCATGTATTCCTTCAACAATAATAGGTTCCACATAGGCTGTTTGAGGATACAAGAGCAAATAAGACCACGGAAGGGCCACCGCATGCTTGTAGCCTATTATAAATTACTAAGAATAAAAAGACCTTAACAAAACTCTGGTTGTAAAACTGTACATGATCAGGAGGACACTAGAGCGCAGAGTGGCTCCATAACTTCTTGAATTTTTCCCAGAAGACAAGGGAAAAGTTGGAACATGAGCTAAACTTTCCAGGTCCCCCAGTGAATGCTGTGGCTCTGAGTGACTCAGACACAAATAAGTCATCTTCATCGTGCCACTAAATTTTTCAGATTTCCCATAAGATTTACCTGTGACTTGATGAGGTAGTCTTCTTAGGGTATCAGATGATCATTATATTCTACCTTTTTCAATTCCTGTTTTGTTGGAACATCCAAGGATAGAAAAGGCCCAGAACTGTCATAACTGTATGTTTTTCATGTGATCATTGGAATTTTTCCACAAAATAATAGCATCTATGCTCTTATTTAATTGATCCACTATCTTAATTAAGAATCTTTTAGCTAGCTGAAATAAATGGGGGAATTTATTGAAAAGCTCCTGGGATCTCCATGAAATTGATTTAATGATTGAATCCCAAAAGTGGCAAAGGAGATACTCACAGAGGATCTGGGACATTCTCCTAAGGAGGAGAATAAGGCTGTCCAATATGGTAGTCTCTGACTATTAAGTGTAACTTGAAAATTAAGGTATAATTTAATGAGGATTTAAAATCAATAAATTTAAAATTCAGGTTTTTTAAATCAATCTAAGTACATTTCAAGTGCTCAGTAGTCCCGGTTAGGAACCATTTCTCAGCATTTCAGAAAGTTTTGTCACAGAGCACTGCTGTCCACCAATGGTGATAAACTGCCTCTTTCCCGGATTCCAAGGGCCCATGTTACCTGATTCCGAAGTTCTAATTTGATGAAGAATCTGAGAGCGATAGTTGGATGAAACAAATTTAGACTGCAAAATAATCAACTATGATCAGGAAGGCCACGATCATTTCATGCTGGCTGGAGGCAGTGACGTCAGGGGTACTCCCCTGAAAGAAGTGTGGGCACATTAATTCCCACACTTGTGGGGATGGCGTCTCAAAGCACCATCTGATATCTGTGTTTGCCTCCCGGAACTTCCCTTTTCAGCTCCTCTGACACAGTAGTCAGAGATGCTACTCCATAATACAATGAAGAAGAGGAAAGTTCTGTCTAAGGTTGCAGGACAGTGAAGGAGAGACTAAAGACTTTTGCCCACTTCATGTATCTTGCCTATTACAAACATGATGCCTTTTTTAAAAGTCTTCTTTTTAAAATTTGATTTGTTAGGAGGGGTATGGTATATCATGGCTCATTTGGGCCAGCATTATTAAAACATCCTAATAAATGTCACTCTTCCTTAAGGGGCCCCACTGAGTATATTAATAGGAACAACAACAAAAAATAAATAAATAAACACAAGCCACTTTCGTGTCTTTCCAACTCAAGGTGTGACCTGATATATCTGGGGCTGAGTTGTCAAAAGAAGGATTTGATTCTCTAATCTAAAGAACCTTCTAAGTACAGACTGTGATTTTTAGAACACAAGTTTGAAGGATGGACTGATAACTCAGAAGAGGTTCCATTTAGGAGCTTTTGTTCTTTCTATTGAAAGAGTCTGTCTGAATGACAAAGAAATTGAATGCACAAAACTAATTATTGCAGTCATTTTTAATTAACCTGGCCAGCTAATGTAATCCCTTCAATATTTGTTTTTCTGTAACAGTTCTATCTTCAGGAGCAAGCCATCGTGGGTTTTCGCATTCACTGGGCGTGTATTGATTGAGCATGATCAAATCCTCACGTGGAGTGGATGTGTTTGCACATCTAGGTCTGGAATCAGGCTAAGGGATTTAGTGTCCACTATGGCTCACAATGTCTTCTCTGTTGTCTTACATCTCTCACAGATCACTCCAGTCTCCTCTCTACTACATATACTTACCTGAACAGCAATATGTCTCATGTTTTCTAAGCTCTGTGTATACCATGGCCCCAAAACACTTTCAGCCCAAGAGCTAAACTGCATCCACCTGTCTGCACAACTAGTATTAGTCTGGGCATATACTCTCCTGACACCTCCTGAACAACGGCTACCCATCAGAACTACCTATGGAGCTTTGACAAGGACCCAATCCAGACCAATTAAACCAGCATGCCTGAGGATAAGGTTACTGTAATAATTTTTGAAGCTCTCAGATAACTGCAAAGATGACTTCTGTGGAAAGCTGGTGGATCACAGTATGTTCACAACCTGGAGCTTTTTAGAAATGCAGCATCTGGATCTCACTCAAGACCTGTGAAGGAAGGATTTCTGTTCTCAAGCTATTCTAGGTGACTCATCTGCATATTAAAAATTAAAAAGCATGGTTTAGCCCTTGGTTCTTCATCTTGAGAATGCATGCATCCACAGCACCTGAGAACCTTCCAGGAAGCAGATGTTTGGGCCCCTCCCTGGACTTCCTGATTCACAAGGTCCAAGGTGAGGCTTGAGCATCTGCATGTCTAACAGTGATGTGACTCTGGTGGGTCTAGATTTTGCTGGTGCGGTTGAGAGAACACATTTTCAGACATCCTGCTACCTAAAGCAAACTGAATGTTATCCTTAATTCTCTTCCTTTCCTAGTGATATTTTTGAGAGCACAGTGATATTTTGAGGCAGAGAAAGATATTGCTGTGAATATCTCCTCTGGTTCCAAATGAATTTTAGAAATGTTTTATTTAGTTCTTTCAGGTATACTAATGGTATTTTGGTTGGGATTGCATTAAACCTGTATAACAACTTTGGGAGTATGGTCATTTTTACTGTGTAAGTTCTTCCTATCCATGAGCAAAGGATAGCTTTCCATTTTCTGATATCCTCTTCAGAAGAAACATCCAAGATTTCATGGAATTTAAATCCTAAAGGAGATACAGACCATAACCAGGAGGCAACTAAACTATTAAAACAGAAAGTATAGAAGCCAGGCGTGGTGGCGCACACCTGTAATCTCAGCACTCAGGAGGCTGAGGCAGGAGGATTTTTATGAGTTTGAGATCAGCCTGGGCCACAAAGTGAGCTCAAGGGCTGCCTGAACTGCATAGGGAGACCCTGTCTCAAAAAGACAAAAATAAATAAAGAAAATAGAAAGTATAGATCACATTAATTCTTTATGAACCTAAATATGCTGAAAGAGGAGAGCCCAGGTGACAGGGATGCCACTCCAGATCCAATAGTCAGATAAGAACTTTCAGAAGGATGAGTCTTTGAGCAAAGACTTAATGGATGGGTTGGAAAACACAGAGATGGGACATGGGCAGAAGGAAAAGCAGACATAATGCCTTGAGTGTGGATGGGATTTGCAAACTCCAAGGAGGAGGATGAAGCCAAGAGGGAAAGATGTCATTCTTCATCTTCTGGACCCACTACCTCCAGGCTGCATGGTATGTGTAAATGCTACTGTTCAGTCTTGGCCTGTTAAATCATCAAGCCTTCTTTGTAGGATTCTTTGGAAGGTTAAAACTTCATCAAGAATGTAGTTCATGCTCCACGCTTACTAAAGTTATATTTGCCTGCTCACACCACATCTCCAAAGGGGAAAGAAAACAAAACTTGTCAACAGTAGGTGAGTCATCCATCTTTACTGAAGTCAGTAATAGAGACATAAGAAAGATGAGATGTTTTCTCTGCTCTCAAGAAGGCACCAGTCACACAGGAAGAAAAACAGCAGGAGGAAATGATGAAGAATCAAGAGGACAGAGAGCGATGATGACTGCCTGAATGTAAATTGTGGAATAGACAACAGCAGGACACCTGAAGGACTGGAGCAGCCTAAGAAGGCTCTTGCAAAAGGCAGAGCTTCAGCCAGAGCTTAAAGGAGGAGGAGAGTTGTAATAACAGAATTTCCCATCCATGTTTTATTGAAGAGCTCAATGCATAAGTCTGAAGATAACAATACCACACAACTTTTAAACACCTTGTCTTCTAGATTAACAGACCTCATCAATTATGCAAAATATTTTCACTCTTCATTTCTCCCCTGACTTCTGCAGCAGACTGAACTGTGTTTCCCTCAAACTCCTATGTTGAAGCATTAACCCCCAGTGTGACTATATTTGGAGATGGGACTTGTAGGAGATAATTGAGGTAAATGATACAAAAAGTGTGCAGTTCTGGTCCAATAGGCCTGTTGTCTTTGTCTGAACAGGAAGAGAAGCTGAACGTGGGTGGTGTGGGCCTTTAATCCCAGTGCTCTGGCAGGGGGGAAGGAAGAAGATAGCAAGTTCAAGCCCAGCCTGAACAATTTAGTGACTTAACAAGATCATGTCTCAGAATAAAAAAGGGCTGGGATATAGCTCACTGCAAAGGCTCTGATTCATCCCAGCTACTACAAAAGAAATAAAATTAAAAGAAAGAGTAGGAGAATCTAGAACTCACTTTCTGTCTGCACATACATCTACTGAAAACCCTAAGGGCACCCAGCAAGGAAGCATGATTCTCCAAGTCAAGAAGATAAACCATACCTCATCAGATCTTCATCTTTGACTTTACACCTTCCAACCCCACACCCAAGCTCTGTTTCCAGCCCCTAAGCTGAGCACAATGACCCCAGGTAAAACTGGGGTCACTCAGATGGCTCAGTGGCAACAAAGTCACAGGCACCAAAGTGACAGCCAGGGCTGATCTAAGAAGCTTCACTGGGCTGACAGCTTTGAAACATCTATACCTGGCTTTTATGGTGTCTATTCATGGGTCTGATTTCTTGAGCTGGATCAGATTTCTGAACTAGGTCTTTCTAAGTGACACTTTGGTGAATTCCAGCTGTTTCCAGCAGTTAGCATCCAAGTGAGGCTACAGTGGGTTCCAGACACAGCCTCCTTACACTTCTCTAAGCTCTAGAGCGGCTGATGCTTCTGGCGCCCTGAATCACATTTCCCTGACCTACCTCTGACTTCAGCCACAGTGATAGTGAACAGATCTCTTCACCCCAAGAGCTACCACATTACCTAAAACGGAGGGCAAAGGGGTGCGGGCTGATCTGTAAGAGCAGCTCATCACACGCGGCTCCTACCACAGCCTGGTTCCCCTTCTTCCTCCTCCCTTTCTCTTCCCTCCTCCCTCTCCTCCGCTCCTCCTTCCTACTTGCTTTCTGCTTTCTTTCATTTCTTTGTCTTTATCTCTCTTCTCATGTATATTCATATATGTACATACATAATCATGGCTGTAGGTAAACAGACATTAATATTTCTGTAGAGATTTAGAGGTAGATATCAGTATGGATATAGATGACATGGATATCATTCAGTGAGGCTCATAGATCAGGCACATTGTAGATTTTACACAGAGGTTGTTAGAAATACAGGCTCTCAGGTCTGACACCAGACCTACTGGGTCCTATTACACATTGTTAAAATATCCTCTGACTATGCAAATAGACACTAAAATTTGAGAAGAGCTAGCCTTGATTATTTTATGGCTGAAGAGAAGAATTGACCCAAAGAAACTACCAACGCTCTCACTGTCCACTGTCCACTCTGGATAACAATGAAATGGAGTGGACAAGGCTCTTTTCCAAAATAAAAGAGAGAAATTGTCTCATGATTCTAATGGCATGTTTCATCAGCAAACATCAAAAATCATTCAATTCATTAACTTGGAAAACAAAGTTACTTTATATTACTGGATTCAGGTTTATTCTAGTGCTTCAGCACCAGCAGTGCCAGAAAGAATAATTTCCTCAAAGCATCCTATTACCACACAAAGGAAATCATTCTTGAGGAAAAAATAACACCTCTAATATAATCACATTTCACTTGCACTCATGCAGGAAGTTGCCAAATGTTTGCATTCACCCTTCCCATCCAAAGGCTGTTTTCTTGCCATAATTAAAATATATGATGGTTGCTACATTAGTCATATCACGACACTGGTCCAATGCTGAGACTCTCCTGTGAGACTTCCTATCATGAGTAAGTTTTAGGCTGTCAAATAAGGATAGACTCAACTCATGAATCTGGACCAACTTTATCACTTTATAAATGCACACACATGCACAGGTATACACACATGAACACACACAGACACACACTCACTCACTTGGAATATTCAAGGGGCTTCAAGGAACTGTCCAAAGGAGAACTGTATTATAATTATACAGTTTAATTCTGAACACAAGGCTCTTCTGTTTCTCAAAAATATATGTGCTTCTTGGAGGACCAGCCACACACCCATGTTGAGTAGGATGCTGGGTTGCTCTGGCTCTGGGGGAGGCTGGCCCTCTGGGTGAGCATCCTGCTCCAGAGGGTAGGTGTTGGAGCCTTGGTCAGGCTGCCTGGCCTTCTTGCTAGGCCCCAAACAGGGGTGTCGGAGGTTGACATGTTCCCTTTTCTGCTGAATGTCACCTATTTGAGAAGGTTGAATAAAAAATTTGGAAACATAAAAAAAAAAAAAAAAAAAAAAAATATATATGTGCTTCTTAGATGACAAGAAATATTGGCAGTTGATAAATGAACAGTTCGTTCCAACCCTACCTATAGAACATACCTATCAGCCCGTCATACCTATCACTTATCTATCTTATCTATCATCTATTTACATAATCTTTTTGAAATTAAAGAACATTCATTTGAGTAAACTCAGATTTCCAGTATGCAAATTACATTTGTCATGATAATTTTTCACATAAGTTTTACAAACAGAGGCTGATGTTTGGCCCTGTCTGTCTTGCTTCCAGGGATTATTCGTTCCCTTAAGCTTTGGGTAATATTACTCCTTTAGCTCACCTGTAATAATAAATTAAAAGTAGCTTTCTGGACATGATTTAGTGGTTTTCTCTTTACATGGGCACTGTTTCTGAGTCCTGAGAGATTTCTCGCTCCTGTCTCAATTTCCCTGTTTTAGTTTCAGCAAGGGGAGAATATCTAGTTTGGTACTAGAAGCCTCAGAAACTACCCTTGCAGGCATCTGGCTCTGGTTTATTTTAGTGCTTTTACACGGTAGGTTTACAAGAACCTACCTGCTCACCAAGTCACCAGAGAGGAAACGCCTAGGACCGTATGTGGGCAAACCCACAAATCAAAGGAGGGTGAAGTCATATCTGATACAAGCTATGCTTTAAACCAACCCAAATACTTCTCTCGTTGTACATGCAGCCATCATTATCACAGGCCCATAAGAAAGACAGATCTGGTGTATTGTTATTTATTTCTTTTTTTTTTTTTTGAAATGCAAAGAAAAATGAAATAGAGACAGAACTTGTCTGACCATGGTGTCACCCGTTCAGTGTTTACTGAACATCCTTGTTCTCAGTGGTTTCATGAAAGGGAAGAAATGTCTGACGTGAAGAAGAGCACAAGTTCCCCATGTGTTCACTCTCCGTTCCCTTCTTTGCAGGTTACCTTTGCTGAAGGAATGAGGTGGCGAGCACCTGCACACAGACCTGCAAGGCAGTAGTATAAGTGATGTTTCTCAAGATGCAGCCACTATGTCTGAAACATGCTTACTTATGCAGCTACACTTTACTTTCATGGCTGCAGCTTTCTTGTTTCTCTTTTAAATTCACACACTTGCAACCAGTTTGACCACTAATACATTGTGATAGCTTCAGAGTGAGTCCCCACAGATAGAAGCTGCCTTTTAATTATTCAGTAATATCAAAAACCTATCATTATTTCCCAGGTCTGAGTTGCCCTGGAGCCCCAGAAGCAGCTCAAAAGCCTCAGCCACTTGGACAAGAACTGTGAACTCCTCAGTAGCCTGCCCAGGCTAACCTCACCCCCAGGAATCTGTCTACTCTCTGTTATGTGTGCACTCAGAAGACAATTTTCCGTTGGTCCTATGAGGCCAGGAAAATCCCCCAACATGCATACACTTAAGTGTTCACACAATCACATCCATAGTGAAAATCGATCCCTTTAGAAGAAGACTGAGAAGGAAGGACCCTGAAGTCATTATTCACCTATCCTCATATAATAAAAAAGATAAATGTATTTGTCCACTGCTTTCAGCCGGTTATGAGCTCTCATTCCTGGTGATGGTTGGAGGCTCACTTCAGTTTGGATTAAAGTGACCCTAAATGGTCAAGCGGTAAATGCCTGCTTGCCAACACCGTGCAAGGGGCAGGTGGTGGAGACTCCGGGAGGTGTGGCCTCATGAGAAGTCTGCAGGTCACTGGGGGTGTAGAACCCCGGCTCTGCTCACTCTTTTTCACTTCCTGGCCGTGAAATGAGCTGTTTTGTTCTGCCACGTGCTCCCGGTGTGAAGTACTACCTCACCAAGGCTCAGACGTGATGGAGCCGACCAGTCATGAACAGAAACCTCTGCACCGATAAGCCAACGCGTACCTTTTCTCTTTATAATTTATTTATCTCATTTGTTATAGTGACAGACTGCTGACCCACTCAAACTGCATGCCTCTCCTGACCCTGTCCTTGTTTATTTACCCATTTCAGATTTCTCTTTCCTTGCTTATTTAGACTTTGTTAAGTCTTATAGTTGGCCCCAGGCTGATGATAATGAGAACCTCCAGCCCCTTCCTAGAAAGAGAGACAGCCACATACCAATCCGCTAGTGCATGACCCAGAATACCACCTGGGGCTGGTTCTGCTTACTGTGGGCCAAACCCACCCAGTATTCATACTTTCCTCTCATCAAGACTTCACCCCAATATTTGAAACAGGTTCTCCCATCAACCCATTGCTCAGTTGAAGATTGAGGCTGTGGAGATGTTCATAGGCTTTTATGAAAAATGGTCGGAGTGGCCCATGCCAGGTTATCTCAGCATCATAACTATCATATACATAGGAAAACACAAAGTGCCACAGGTACACTGAGGAGGCCTCCGACTGACACAGCCGGAGGAGAAGTAAGTCTGTGTAGGGTCTCAGAGAAAGATAACCACAGCGGTCAGAGCTACAATTGAAGAAGGAATTAGGCAAAAGAAGTTTGGTGCAGATAAAGGCACAGCTGAGAGGCGGGCAGAGCACGAAGACATGGCACCGGGGGAGCCCAGACCTGTTTTCGGGCCGTATCTGGTCTCCATGGCTGAGAGTGCCGAGTGACAAGGGAAAGGGAGTAGGAGCACAAGAGAGAGCAAGGCGGTCTCAGGGGGGCGTCGTCTTAGCCCCGCAAGACATTGCTGTGCTGATGGACAGGAGAAATATCCAATGAGCCCCTGAACCACTGTTACAGAGAGTTCAAAATCCGAGAACTATATGGCCTCAAAGACAACCAGGCAGATGAGGTAGGTGAGGTGCAGGTGCAGCTTCGAAGGGAACTCTCCAGGGTAATACACCGCTTTTTGTCCCAGTATTAAACAGCTCAAAAGGCCCATAAGAGCAGGCCATGGAGGTATGCTTGGCGGCAGGCAATAGGTGGAGACTTCTCTGCAGACCCAGGCTGCCCTGGGACCTGATAGTCATAGGGACGCTGATGAGCAGGACAGAATCTTAGAAACCAGCTCCAGCAGCCAGGGGCGAGTCTGAGCCTTGCAGAGCACAGGCCTCAGCACACACTCTTGGGATGGAGAAAGGGTCTACAGTCTCCTCTCATGGTCAATAAAGGGAGAAAACTGGGCCCTCGCAGATCAAACCTTGCACACAGATGCTTTCCGTAAATAGAAGCTCTTTGCACAGTATGCCTGTAATGCTCTCTAAGTGAGCGTGAAAGAGCAAGCTGACAGTTTTGGGTCACTGGTGCTATCCCTGGGGCTAGACACAAGAAGTGCGACCCGAGGAAGATCTGAGGAGGAGGTGGGGTCCTGCGTCCTGCAGAAGCCTGGGGAAGCAGCGTTCTCTCCGCAAAGGTGGCTACAGGAATACGGGTGGGTATGAGGGAACGGTGTGCATCCGCCTCTTCTTCAGGGGAATTGGGAGCCAAGGAGGCCACAGAGGGAGAGCCAGCCATGGCAAAGGTATCGTGACTCTCTGGGAAGTGGGAAAAAATAGTGAATTGGGATTTAGGAGATGGCAAAGAAGGCAGAGGCACAGCTGCAGCCAAGTCATGCTGAACCATTCTGAGAAGAAAAAAAAAAGTGAAGATTCAAAAAATGGGGACAGAAGCAGAACAGATTACCTCTCCTATTAGTGTGACATTTCTCCAAGGTCAGCCTGGGGAGAACCCCGGGTCTGAGCCCTCCTCCTCCTTCTTCTGGAGCCCCCATTCTCAAACCTTTGTTGAACCCTCCAGCTGAACTGGAGCCAGAAAAAGACCAGCTCTGACAACACTGAACTTTGAAAACCCTACCTGCAGTAAAGCAAGGCCATCTCCCACATTCCAACACCCCAGCTCCCTTGCTGGCAAAGGCTCAGAGAGGCAGTCACTGACGTGCCCCTGAGCTGCATTCCTAGGTGCCCCTGAGGTGCATTCCCACAGTCTCATATTTCTGGATGCTGTGCCCACCCTGTGTGTGGATTGTAATCCAAATGTAACCAATCTCTCCCATGGCCAACACCACTTATTTTCTGACTGTCTCACCCACATCCTACCTGGGACCCCAGCCCAGCACCCAATCATATCATCAGGTGAACACCCAAAACCCTTTTCCCAAGTAAACCTCCATCCTTTCCCCACACCATCAGGGGCTGTGGGTCTCCCTGCATAGGTGTAACTGCTCCCAATCTTTGCAATTCTTCCTGTGGCTTCCTGTACATGCACGCCATCCTGCTTTTAGTATCTGCACTTGTAGACCTCAGCTTGTAATTTTTGGATTCTCTTATTCACCACAGATAGAAATACTGATATGGCAGTGGTAACAAGTCAAATTTACTTTCCATGTGACCTTTTTAGAGACAACCATCTTGTACACTTGGGATTCTCCCCATAGGAAATCTGTGCATGAGACACTGTGTCTGAGGCTGTGCCGCTGCCTGCAGAGGGCTCCTTGATGAAAGAAGCAGGCATACTGGAGAGTATCTGACCTGACACAAATATTAATTGGAATTCTGCCTCTAATATGTACTCTTCTGAGATTCTGAACAGTTTTCCTAGAGATGGTAACAACCTCATGAGACAGAAGATCATGAACAAGACGACCTACCCTGTGTGCAGCCTGTATGAGCACCGTATGTATACACTTGGCTCACCTCTGATCTTTGCATCATCCTTAGGAACTAGGAAGCAGTCCTATTTCACAGGTGAGAGTTGTCAGGCTCAGGGTCAGACCTGAGCAAGGTCACACTGGGACTCATCACCAGAGTCCACATTTAGACCTCTGTCTGGACATCTCGAAAGCTCACTCTCTCTCTCTACCCCAGAGCACCCTCCCTCTTTGTCGGCTTCCCTCTCCTGTGTTAGGAGGAAACGTCAAGTCTAATTCCTGAATCTTGAGCTTAGAAAGCCAGGCCAAGAAGTGCAGCAAATATAGTACACATGACATATTTGGTGGGAAGCTAAAAAATGTCAGGTTTTGAAACCATGAATTATTTTCCTTCTGTTTCCTCAAATCAGCACAAGCCCATCTGCGGATGGTTTTCCTCAGGCAATATGCTGCGAACAAGTTCCACCCAGGTATGCTCCGCTACCTCTGGCCTCCCAGGACTCTGAAGTCATAAGGGTGAGTGAAACAGGAAATGCCTAGGTGGGAAATTTCATATGCCCTGAGACGACCTTGAACCTCATCCCCAAATATCTACCCTGGCTGCAAAACGTCGCCTTCATTTAGTAGGAAACACCCCTTCTTTCCTCAGTCAGGAAAACTGAGCTTTGTAAGGAACCCACCAGGGCGACACACTCTGCAGTTCTTCCTGAGGTGCGCACGGCTGATGTCAGGAAGAGAAAGGAGGAGGCATGTTCGGCCCTTTGTGTACATTAATGAACACTTCAGTCACTAGTCTTCATGGCAACCCTGCAGAGAGCATGTGCTGTAATTGCCTCCATTTCTCAGGTGAACCTCAGCCAGATGAATATATTTTTGTAATAAGTGACTACGGAAAACCAAAGAACATTCATTTGAGCAAACACTGACACAGTTGGGACAAGAGTGATAGTCTGAACTAAGGTAGATGCATTCCAGAACAAAGACAGACTGCTTAGAGGAAATAGACTCATTTTCCCATTTCAAAGAAGCAGAAACTGAGACCTGGACAGAATGATATGCCCTGTAATTGTTTACATAATATGTCAGAGTCTTTATATCTATCCATGTAGATTTTTACTTTCTCACATTTCCAGTTACACATATTTTCTTAAGGGCTCTGTGACTACCTGTAAGAGATGCCCTTGGTATCCTGCCCCAATTTCTGTTTCAAGTGGGGCACCGGTCCCCAGCTGCTCTGAATGCTGGCTACTCATGGCTCACAGCCACAGCCTTATCTGGAGAATTACCCTTGACTGACAGGAGCCACATGACCAGAGAGGCTGGGAGATTACCCCACTCCGGGCATCACTTAGTCAATGACTGACTGGTATGAGAGGAAGAAAGTTCAGCCCCAGCCCCTTTCTTCCTGAAGGGACAGCCCTGTGCTTTCTTTTATACTCCAGCACTCACCATGAGATCAGCCTAAAATGAGGCTTCAACTGAAGAGAGTATCGCTCCTGAGCTTACTTTTCTCTGCCCTATTCTACCTCTCCCAGTCCCCTTTTCCTACAAATTAGTCAGTCCCTTGCGCAAGAATCACTCCTGCCTCTAAGGGAGAAGAGGGGATATCAAACAGGCAGAAGTCATTGAGGGTGGGAACCGACATTGCCGTCTAGTTGTGATAGTTCCTCAGGGATCTACTACTAGAATGTCTTATAGGACCACAAAATGAGACCTCAATGCTGTTTAAAATCAGAGAGCTGAAAGACATCTGATCAACCATTTGAGAGGTGGGATAGTCAGTACCTGTGAGGGGAAGCAACTTAGCTCATACGGAGTTAGAACCTGAGCCTACTCCTGCCAATCATAATGCAGCTCCTCCCAATAAAGCAAGGTACATTGCCTTTTCCACGATGGAGTGCCCCTCACCAGCTCCCATCTCACGGAGAACTTCTCTAAGCTGGAAGAAGGGAGTCAGGCGTCCAATGCACCAGAGTTTATAAGACCTGATCAGCTTGTTTTCTGCTTATAAGTCACTGCTCATGGAATGAAAGCCATGCTCTGGGGCCCAGCACTCAGGTACTTAACATGACAATGCCTGTGAAGTTTTGATTCTAATAGCCTACACTTCCCAAAGTATGCTGAGTTCTGTGCACCCATATAAACCCAAGCCTGTCACGTTCTTTCTGAGGTCCACAGTGGCGTACATTAATAGTTACTAGATAAAAATACACATGCAAAGGTAAGTGTGAATTTCAGACAAAAAACTAATAGTTTAGTATTAATATATACTGAATAAGAAATGAGACATACTTATATATTTTTTAACAAAATACTTGTTCATGTACTTAATCTATCATGTTATTTACTCCCTCCTTCTCCCTCTCCCTCTCCCTCTCCCTCTCCCTCTCCCTCTCCCTCTCCCTCTCTCTCTCTTTCTCTGTCCCCAGCAGTCTTGGAAACTCCTCATGCTCCAAAACCAGCTCAGATTGAACCTTTCACAGCCTTCTCTTACTTCTGAGATAGTGCCTCCCTCCCTAGGGTCAGAGTTCTTCGGGCCTTACTGAGCAGGATCACCAAGGTCTAGTACTGCAGAGTTATCAGGAATGTGCCCAGTGCTAGGGGAGTCAACATCTCCACCCTCCCAGGTGCTGCATGTGACCAGTCATTCATGCCATCATGTAGATCCAGTATCCTCTCCAGCTCACACTGATAGCCCAAGGAATGAAGATGCTGGACAAGTGAATAAAGAGATGTGTGATGTAAACTTCTGCTCTCTGTTACACAAGCAACAAATTAGATGTTTCAGTGAAGAATAATGAAGATGGGATGACACATGCCTGTAATTGTACCTACCCAAGAGGCTGAGGCAGGAAGATTATAAATTCAAGTTATTACAAAATCTGAGTTATCTAGTGATTTAGCAATACACTGTTTCAAAATAAAAATTAAAAAGGAGTGTGTTTGTATCTCAGTGGTAGTATTGCCTAAAATGCATTAGACCCTGGGTTGAACTCCTAGTCCTAAAAAGTTTTTAAAACATTAAATTAAAAGGAAAAACAGAGATGGGTAGCAGCTAGCAAGTTCATTGAAGGCTTTTTAGGAAGATGATATTTTTATCTAGGACCTGAGAGCTAAGAAATACCAGTTTTGTGATGAGCAAAGAAACAGAGTTCACCAAGAAATATCTGCCTGTAAGAAGAACCTGAAGACTTACTTATCATGTCTGAACCTCTTAAGGGAACTGAGTACATAAAAGTTCAAGGCATAAACAGTAAGTATGGAACCAGAGGTAGAGACCAGTTCCTAGGAGAACTTACCAACCATGTTAAAAAGGCTATTTTAAGAAGGCTGCTAAATATTCTTAAGCAAAGTTATGCAGTTGTATTTATGTGTAATCTTTCTTCTTTGCATCTTTTCATCTTTGAACCCCCAACACTCACAGTGAACACACTTAGTAAACATTCCCTGAATAGATGTGTGTGTGTTCCCTAATTGACCCCTGTTTCCCCATTGTAACAGGCTTTCTGGGACTTCACCTTCTTGGCTTTTTATCTGGGTGGACTGGTGTCTTACCATCACATGTCCTCACTGTCAAGAAGCTTATCAGAGAGGTATTTCAAACCGACAGAACCCTTTCCTCTCTGGAAGAAAGGTTTATCTTCAAGGACAGCTGAGATGTAACTTAACAAACTATTACCAAGTAGCATCTTGGCTTTTAAATTAAATGTCAGCACTGGTTTTCCACTGGGAATCTGGCCCAGACTTCTAGAAAGCAAGAGCTGGTTGACAACACAGGCCAGCCCCTGGGAATGGGACGCAAGAGAAATTATTTAAGGGAATAAAGCGAGACAGCAGGGTACTCACACCAAGGATGCTGGTGCTGGGATGAGGTGTTCCAGCCAGGAAAGTGTGTGTGCATAAGCAGGGGAGGAAGGGCAGGGACAGAGATATTTCTATTGTCATGAACATAATGGAAGGGGAATGAGCTTTCCAGATTTCCCTTCCCATCCTCTGCTTTACCCTTCCAGTGAAGACCTAATGCTGGAGGCCTCACAGGCATCTTCTAGTGAGAACTTAGCCTCTAGGTACAAAGAAAGGTGTTGAGTCCCAAGGCTGAGGGAAGAAGTGAAGGAAGGGGAAAGTCTGTATCTCTTGTCTTGAGATCCTACAGTCCCCCAAATGTCCCTTGATATCTCTGAAGTTTTACAAACGTCTCTTCTCTGCCTCTTTGTCAGTCTGCCTCATCATGAAATGCTTCATGTGGCAGTCACCCTGGAACACCCTTTGCTTAAAACACCCTCTCTCTCACTTCTGTTTGCAGCAGCCCGATAGCAAAATTCTTAAGACCCTCCTAGACCTGAGGTCTTGCACCCCACCCAGCACACACTTCTGCACCCATCAGATGTCCCCCTGAGCACCCACCTGCACTTCAAGGCCTTCCTGCTTGGCTTCATTAGCTTCATGCTACAGTGAATCCGAGCTCCTTTCAGCACCAGAACACTCTGCCCTCTCTGCCTCTCTCTGTCTCTCTCTGTCTCTCTCTGTCTCTCTCTCCCCCCCCTCTCTCTCTGCCTCTCTCTGTCTCTCTCTGTGTCTCTCTGTCTCTCTCTCTCTCCCTCTCTCCCTCTCTGCTCTCTCTCTGTCTCTCTCTGCCTCTCTCTGTGTCTCTCTGTGTCTCTCTCTGTCCCTCTCTGTCTCTCTCTGTCTCTCCCCCTCTCCCTCTCTGCCTCTCTCTGTCTCTCTCTGCTTCTCTCTCTCCCCCTCTCCCTCTCTCTGTCTCTGTGTCTCTCTCTGTCTCTCTCTGTCTCTCCTTCTCTCCCTCTCTGCCTCTCTCTGTCTCTCTCTCTCTCTGTGTCTCTCTCTGCCTCTCTCTCCCCCTCTCCCTCTCTGCCTCTCTCTGTCTCTCTCTGCTTCTCTCTCTCCCCCTCTCCCTCTCTCTGTCTCTGTGTCTCTCTCTGTCTCTCTCTGTTTGAATGTCAACATCAGAATTGGAGGAAAGAGAGCAAGCTCCACTAGCAAGTATAACATAAGCATTTCATTCCATTTCCGCAGTGGCTCTGTCTGATGGGTTCTATTAGCCCAGTTTTCTATTAGCACAGTTTCAGATGATAAAACTAAGGTTCAGACAAATTAAGAAAAGCCTCTATCATCAAGGTATCAAGTGACAGAGTTTGAATTAAGTCCAGGCCAACCTAACACCAATACTAATTCTTTCACTACTTAATTTGATAGACAATATTCATCTTTATTTCCCTTCTGCAACATGCTCTCCGCCTGCACTTCTTGCAAAGATCATCGGTCCTCCCATCTCACACATTTCCTTCAGCCCTTCCCTGAAATCTGGCTTTCCATGGGAGCATGCTTGCTGAGCATCTTGTAGACATTACAGGAATGTAGCGATGGACTGGATTCCAAGGAGCCAGATTGGACCACAGGGACCAGAGCAGACGACATCTGCCACAAGCACGCTGAGACATTTTAGCTTTACTCCTTTGATGATGGCATCTGGAACACTGGCAGTTTTAGAAAATGCAAACATCACAGCCATCAGCGAAGAATTTTTTTCGTTGTTATTGTTTTTCCCTTTCTCCACAGGTCAAAGTAGTTAACTATAGGGAGAAGTCTGCATCTGCTTCTTCCACTGACAAAAAAGATAAAACCTTTGCGAGGTTGGGAGAGTCTTCCAAACTGTGTCTTTTGTTCTGACCTACAGGTCTATCCTCTTCTCTTGCTATTTCAGCCAACACAGAGGTGGGCTCTGAACTTTCACCGGGCTGAGAAAGCCCGTTTCCAAGCCCTTGGCACACTCAAGCCGCCATAACTCTGCTGGTGCTGATGCTCTACCCAGAATCCACTTCTCCCTGTTTCCTTTCAGATTTCTCACCCACCAAAACCCATTTCACAACAAGCCGTTCAACTTTCCCCAAATTCCTGTGACTCTGTTGCCAGAATGAATCAATTTCACATGTGCTAAGTATATAGCATATTGTACAAAGCTCTAATCATCATTCATTTAATAAACATTGATGTATCACCTACCACGTGCCTGGTATTGGGTCAGTCTGGTGATACAGCAGTGGATCAGAGAGCAAACCCCTTCCCACTTGGGACTTATGTTCAGGTACATGGACAGTGCTGTCATATTAAGCTCGATGACACACTGGTTCTTGCCATGTGGTGTTTGTGACCCTACCAAGAAAAACTTAATTCCCATCTTCTTCCCCAGGACAACATGGTGCCCAGTACCTGTTAGAGAGTCAGTCACCACCTTTGTGTTTAATTCAGGAAGATGCAAGTCAGACGAATATTCACCAGCAAGCAAGGTCCTTAGCTCTGCCACAGACCATCTATATGGCCAGACCAGAGCAAATACCTATTCTCAGACATAACTGAGGGGAGGGAGTAGATGATTTCAGAGGCTGCTTACAGCAATACTTCAAAGGAATTACATAATTCATTGTGTATTTTTCATGAGAGGCAGATGAGGAGGGGGAAAATGTCTGCAAATATCCTAACTGGATTTGGTCTCAGAGTTACCAGAAAGCATCAAGTCTCAGCCAGATTCTTGTGATCCTAAGAATAGGGCCCACTGGCAACCTGATAGTCCATCTTCAGATCAATCCCATTGATCTTGCTTTGTAACAAAGCCACTCCCTGACAGCAAAGGTTGGCGGTGTGTGGTGGGGTTTCCTGCCATCCTTTGTGACTGCATCTTTTCCTTAGCCCCACTTCAGTCATGAATGCTTGACCCTCCCTATCTAAGTGGTGGGATTAAGAGCTTTTTTCCTGCCACAAAATAACTCTTCACTAGGTGTGAATAAAATCCTCACCCATCCATCCTGCAGATGCACATGGTCTGTCCATGGAAGTAGGGAAGACAAGAGCATCTTGGTGGTTGTGGCAAATAGGATAGGAGAAGCCTTTAGGGTATTCTCTCCTCCCCTAGGAACAGCAATGCTTTATATCCTCACAGTGGTTAGTGAATAGAGGAATAAAATGACTCTGTGCAGACACAGGGTTCCCTCCTTCCTTAATTCTCTGTGCCACACATGAAATAGAGTTGAAATCTTTAACTCAGATCGATCAAAGACTTAGGGATAAGCTGGGTGTGGGGGAATGTGCCTGTAACTCTAGCACTCTGGGAGGCTGAGGCAGATGGAATACTACTAATTCCAGCCCAGCCCGAGCCTGAGCAACTTAGCAACTTAGGTAGACCCTGTCTCAGAACAAAACAAAACAGAAAACATGCCACTTTGGGTTAACCTGCGTTAGGAGGTGGGATTTGTTCCCTGGACTAGCCCCCATGAAGTGAGCATTTTTGAAATCACACCACCTGGTGGCCCACAGTGAGATAGTTGCCATCTCAGAAATCTGAACAGAACAGAAATCTCAGTTAATAGCATGAGTACCCCTTTCACATGCTATTACCTGCTTACTCAGTGTGATGCAATTTTTTTCCTCAGAAGTTATTTAGGAACAATTTTCAATGCCATTATCCCTTCTCTATAAAAGTTGAGGCCTCTTCTCAGTCGGTCAAGGGATGAGGATGCCTGTGGCACACTAATGGGGAAAGCAAGACGGCCATAGCATCCTAATAAGCCTGGGACTCAGCCAGGGTGTGGCATGAACGTGGGAACCAACCACAATGGTTTAGAGGGTATTTGCAGGCAGCACCTCTCTGATCATATGTGCACGCACCTTACCAACTCCTCATCACCTGTCTCAGAGCCCAAGTTTTAATTTGAACTGCAGTGTCTGCCCCAACTGAAATGGAATCCAGAGAAGGTCGAATCCTATTAAGTCACCAGACCATAAAGCAGAAAGGTATAAAGTTGACAAATTGCTTCTCCCAGTGGCGGCAGCTGTGAAGCACTCAAGGAGGCTGGGCTTTGACCCAGGAACAGGCCAAAGAAAATAGCCCCTCCTTTTTCCCCGGGGACTGCTCGCAATGTGCAACTAACTCCCTTGCCTGGGTGAAAGGGCTTGTGTGTTTAACAGGCCAGTGTTTAGCACACTTCCCTGTATTTTGTTTTACAATTCAAATAGAACTTGGGGGAACTAGGTCATGCCAGCCAGGAATGAGAATAATATGCCTACAGTAACCTTTTAAAAAGTTTTGCACCAATTTAGCATTGCACAATTCCCAGCATCCGTCTTTGCTCTCCCACATATCCCTGGGGATTGCTGCAAGTGTCCATCATGTGTCTCTTCAGGGAGGGCCCTGCACTCCACTGGAGTATGTGCTCTGCTCTGCCAGCCAAGGTGATTGTTTCCAGGAGAACAGAGATTGGAGGAGGGAGGCAAAAGCTATGTATGATTTAACCACATTATTCCAGAGAACCCTCCCTATAGCCCTATAAGGTTGGTAGTATGGTCCTTATTGTAAAAGTGAGCCAGGAAAACTTCCATGAGGATAGCTACTCATCTAGGTCAGACAGCCATGCCAGGTCAAGTTGGGAAACAGGGTTCAGTCTTCCTGATTAAAGATTACCTTTCACCCATCCACAGCACACTTTGCATTGCTGCCTGCAAAGCCCCTATTCTACTCCAGAATTCTCCCTTAAAGCCTAAAAGCCACACCCTTTACCCAACCTGTGCCTTCTTCATTTTCACAGAGCAACTATTCATTATATCACAAGAGCTTTCAGTGAATTTGCAGCTTTCCAGAGGCACCTTAAGAATTTTGTGTATAAGTCTGTTTGATATGATTGAAGACTACAATGTGTTTAATTAAAAATGTTTATTACCCAAAGACACATTGGCAGTAATCTCCCCTCCAAACACTGCCCCTTGCTTCAAATAGCATTCTGGCCACTGTTGGAAGCAGGTCTGGAAAGTCTTCCTCTTGTCTTTAGTTGTGCTTTTATGGCTCTTTCTGTCCTGAACTGATGCAAGACATTTACTTTTCATGACCATTTTAACTTTGGAGATACACCTAGAAGTCACATGGTGCAAGATTCACTGAATGAGGACACTCCATAATGTTTTTACAAGCCCGCTTTTCCATTCAGTGGCACAGCATTCACTGTATTTTTTTATCACACCTTTTAAAGACATTCAGGAAGAAGAACTTGTAGAACTGCTTCAGAAAGTGGCAAGAATAATGAGGTAAGTGTGTTCAAAGGGAGAGGGAGGTTTTAGGGGAATTAATGGCATTGTGTCTTTGACTGTAACATTCTTTTTAATTTAAACATTTCCTGTGTATTCACTTCACCCTTGGTACATTGCTGGGGCCCAAACTGCAGAATATGTCTAGAGCACTGGTCTATTTAGCACAGAGAGTTTCTGCTCCTTACTTCACTGCAGTAATAGTGGACTGACCTCTGCTATTACCTGCTCATCTCACCTCCTAAACCTGGCCCTCAGTTCTCACCTCAGACCCCTTGGTCTGAGGAGCTATTAGGAAGAGCTTTTGCCACTGAACTCCAAATATAGTTGTGAAATGGGACTCCTTAGTGTGTGTGTGTGCGTGTGTGTGTGTTCTTGCATATATATTTAATTCAAATATATATATATACATATATATATATATATATATATATATATTTCTTCTACTTAAGTATGCCAGTGCAAGTCTCTATCTCCTGACCTGTTGCAGAAATAGTAATCATGCCTCCTACCTTAAGACACATTGTAGATTTAACGTTGGTCATGTCCTATGCATATTAAGTATTTACAATAGTAGCTAACACAGAATAAAAGCTGGATTTATACATGAACTTTTATCTCCTACGCATCATGCTTCCCTAGCTCCAAATTACCCAAGGCTGCACCTCCCACTACCGTGAAAGATAAAGAGGTTGTGCCAGGGATACCCAGAGATAGCATCCCTGAGCTCTCCATGTTCTTCCAAGAAGCTATGATATCATTATTGGGACCAAAGGAAGCATCCAGCATCCCCTAGGTTTCTTGCTGCTGCTCTCCTGAATTCACCCCCTTTGAATTTCAACCCATTCACATTCACACTGCAGCACTTACATCCATCAGGGTCCAAATCTTTGCAGGGAATCCATACTCTGCAGGCAAAATGTTTCAAGATTCAAATCTGTTTTCTTACTGAAAATATAAACAGATGTAGAGCCACTTCTCTATTGACCAAGGCTTCTTCCTTCCTGCTTTGCCCACCACAATTACTTAGTGCCACTTTAAATTATAAATTTCATGATAAACATAATGACAAACTGACAAGTATTTTTGGTAAGTGTGATTTTTCTACCTATTCTGCTGCAGTCTTGGCATTTGCTTATGTCGTAAGAACTTAACTCTGGTTCTGTTATGTAGTAGGTATTTTAGTGGAAATCAAGGCTAGACCTTTGTAAAAATGAATGCTGTACACATCCCAGAATTATAGTGGAAGTGTTTCCAGAGCTGAATGGAAGCACGGGGAGAGTGAAGACAAGTCTTCCTGAACACCATTGTGCACTTAGAGAAAGACTCTTTTCTTCAAGCTATGGTTCAAAAGTCACAGTTTCGGCAGTTAATAGTTTAATGTTTCAGAAAAGTATAGTGAAAACCAGACACTAAAGATTAGGTCATTAGGCTCCACCCACATTTCTCCAAATAAGTTAGGAATACAGTTTGACCAAGGAAGTATCAAAATTTAGAGACTGACAAGTTATACAATATAAACTGTTTCCTGGAGTTCTCCTGTGCATGAGCAAGAGAAGCTATCTAGGAAACCCTTCAGCCACTTAGGGAATGTAAGAGAGAACCTCCTCAACACTTTAGGGGCATTGTCCCAATCAGAGGTCTTGGGAACTTCCAAGCAGTCACATTGCGATGATACTCCACTATCAATCAGAACAAGGTGTTCTAGGGATTGGGGTGGGTTCTTTCCTGGAAAAAGCTCAAAAAAGATGTCATTTATAACCTATGGGGTCATTACTACTTTCAGCTAGTGAACTAAATGTGAAAATAATTATCAACCATTTCATCTAGCCCAGGGGATTATGGGCTATTTTTCTTCAGAGAGCAACAGGAGACTTCTTAGCTTTCATAAATTTTTCACTCTTAGTGCTTCATTTAATGCCAGAAAACATTAAGAAAAACCCCATTCCCCCCCTCACCTCTATGATTCCCACAGCCACACAGGCACAAGTTTAGAGGCAGAGATGAGAAAACACACTCATCTCTGCTTAGTCAAGCTTTCAATGCTCCTAATTGAATTTAGAAAGATGTGATTATTTTCATTAGTCAGTTCTCTGTATTGAATGTAAAAGAAGAGAGTTGGAACTTGTGACCAAGTTCTAAGTACTCACATGATTAATCTAAGAAAATATTATCTCCTATAGGCAAGTCCAGTCCTATAGTACAAACAGCTTAAGAATTCAGGATGCCCCTTCCAGACAGTTGATGGTGCCTAGATTTATATATCCAACCAAAAATTGCATTCTGAGATTCAGCAATCTTTGTTAATCCCATTGTCAATTCAACCAAGTCCTGATCTCTCCATCACTCTACTTCCTATTACATCTTCTTCCTTGTGTCTCTCACATTGGTGATGGATACCAGCCAATCATTCATTTCAACAACTTGTAAGTCATCTTGCAGTTCTTACCTGCCTCACCCATGGGTCTTCTTGATTCTATCATTCCAGCATCAATTAGATCTCCCACCTTTCTCCACCTGCACTCTGAGGACAAGAATAGTGCTTTATCGCTTCATGTGTGAACTGCTGAAATCATCGTGGTACAGTGAGTCCTACAAGACAGACACTCACAAGAGATCGAAAAGGCAGGAACAAATAAAGCTTTATTGGAGAGCTGGCTGACAGAGAGTCTCTGACCAGGAGCCAGAGAAGATGTCTGTCCCAATTTGGGTCTCACCTTCAGTTTAAGTACATTTTTAGGTTTCCATAGTAACCATTATCTTATTTTTGGTAATTTTACAAGAATGTCACACTGTTATCACAAGATTTACCTTTTCCAGAAGCTGTCGGTCAACTGGATTCCAGATGACCATTGTGATTTAATAGTTAGCCTGCTTCTCAATTTGTCCTGTTCTGTTTCCATTTTATAACTCTGTTCTGGTTTATGACTAACCAAAGTGAGGGAGTTTAACTACAGTTTAAGTGAACTTTAAGTGACCTCTCTTAAGATGGAGCTACAAAAAGAAAATGGAGTCTGTCTTGCCCAATCAGTCTTTCTTAAGGGTTTTCCCATGACAAACACAACCTACTCCCACCCCCTAACATTACAACTGTCACAGTAATCTTTCTCCAGGGTAAATCTGAGTCACAAAATATTTACACTATTTCCCATTCCCCTTCCGATTAAATTCTAAGCTTCTTACATACCCTGAAGAGCCTCCATAATGTGTCCAAGGTCCTACTTTCTGTCCCTTTCTTACATACACTCTATTTTTTGATCTACAGATACACTGTATCCTTTATTGTCAACCTTCTTTCACTACTTTGAGTTGTGCTTCTGTAGCAAACACTATAGGTCAGGATTGGGCTTTATATCCCCAACTGAGAATTAATGTCTTTTAATAACTGACATTAACTCATTCATGGAATTGTAACTAGCAGTACGCTTGGACTTAGAGCACTCCGTTTGCTACTCCTTTTTGGTCATTCCTTTATTTGTTGTTTCCTCCTGGTCTTCTGCTGGTTGCAGTTCCTCCCTCCTCACCTGAATCATTAGTGGCTTGGAAGGCTGGTGCTCTAGATGAGTTTAACCTTATGATTGTAAATCTATTATTATGCTGAATTGAATTATAACCTCAAATGAGTAGGTCTGAAACAGACATGTCCAATTTAAATACATGTAGACCTGTTTTCAGTTCCTACTTTTGTATGTATTAATACCTTATTCATTAGACAGTTAATTGTTCAAACTCATTTGAAAATATTGTTCCATTATCTTCTGGCTCCATTGCCGCCGCTGCAAAGTCTGGTATGAACCTGATTTACACTCCTTTATAAGCAATCATCCTTCCCTGTACCTACCCCACAAGATCCTCACATTTTCTAATAACTTAAAATGTCATTATATTGCAATTTATGTAGACTCAGTAATTAATTTATTTATTCTGCTTAACATCTAAGAGTACCCTGCAATCTACAAACTTACTGGCTTCCTAAATCCTATGAAATCATCCTCTATTATGTGTTTCAGTTGTACTGGATTCATGTTCGATTCAGCTTGTGCTGAGGTTTCTTATTTCAAAAATGTTGTTTGTAATATCTTGGATGTCTATTTATTTTGGCTGGAGTTAAAAGCTACCAAATGGAGCTCTGAAAGATATTTTCATTAAATAGAAAAGTCATTCTAAAGTGAACTATAATCTGGATTGAGTAAGCCTGAAAAAAATGTGTCCAATTTAATAAATCTTATTTTTACAATGGAAGTTTATTGAAGCACTGGGCAACTCATGGTTTAGAGTACTCAGATGGAACAAGAGAAGACAAGAAAACCTGCAGATCAGATCCAGATGGACTTCCCACCATACTATTCTGTGGTGATCTTTCAAAGATTCCTTCCCAATCACAATTCTGAATTCAGGGTACCCTGGTTATATATGTGCAAATCTCTCAGACAAGTGAGTGACAAATTTTCAGTTGGACTTTTTACCCACTTACATTCTATGACATCTTATATGGAACCAAGACAATTGGGATCTAGATGTCAACACACCCTAATAAAGCCAACACTACGAGGTTCCCACAGCAACTTGAATGCATCCACACTGCATAGACCTAACAGCTGAGCTAGCACTTCCCAGTGAAATCAGACGCATATGAATCAGGTGAAAACTAACATGGCTTTACTTTTGGTGTGGTGTTTATATTCTCAGCCACACTATTATTTTTCCCTAGGGTTTGCATTTAATACCTAGTTTCATCTTGAAGGCATATAGCTGGTAAATGATTTCAAACTCCTTTAAAAAAGCAATGAGCTCCAAGTAACAAAAGCAATGTGTTAGAAGATGTTATTATTAACTCCCTAGCCATCCTTCAGGGTGTCAAAATCAGGGAGCAGGGAGTCTGATATTAGTACAAATTCCCTAGGTCTTGACATTCAGTTTCAAGGTTTTAATTGACTCCAGATTCACACATCATGTGTCCTGTGAAAAATAAGAGTCATCTGCAAGATGTCATCACCACCTGTGCCCCCCCAAACTGTATGAAACTCTGGGGACTCCAAAGGAAAGGTGGAAAAATTTTGTTAGATCATTAGCACCCTATTTTCAGAGGCCTTCTGCAAGGCAGAAGTGGCAATATTTGCCTGAGTCTATGATCAAGTCTTCAGCTATCAAGAGCATGCGTTCTGCAAAGTTTGTGCTAAAAATAAGTAAATAAATCCCATGTGCAATGATAGTTCTGACTTTCAAAACCATTTCTGGTCAGTGTGTTACCCCTGCCCTGACAAAACATGAAAAAGTAAAAAGAAAGCCCAAATAACCACAGTTTGATAACATGAAAGAAAGGGCAAAGAACTGACACTGATTTAGCAAATCTGATGTTTCAGCTGTTTTAACTAACAAACACATACACACCTCCCACCCCACCAATCCCACACACACTACGGCTACAAAATGATACAGAGACACAGACACAGATGTGTGTCTATCTGTGTGTATCCTTTAACGCAATCCATGAAGGCAGGTGCCAGGAGAACATTAGTGGATGTGCCAACGGAGGCACAGAGCAAAACAGTGCTAAAAACTCCTGTGTTCATTCTTAGCCCTCAGCTCAGTAATAATGTGTTTTTAGTGTTTGTTTCTCCCATTTGTGATCCGCCAGTACCATATATATATCTTACATTCATGTATTTAGCAAATTAAAACACAGAAATATCAAAGAAATTTAAATTTCAGAAAAATAAATTTGAGAGAAGTATATTTCTAATACTGGTTATACATATACCAAATTATGCTGTGTGTAATTGAAATTCAATATTAATTTGATGTCCTATATTTTATCTGAGAACCCTAATTAGAAATCATCCAATAATTTTTAAGTGATTTACATATACTGAAATATCACACTTTATCTCATAGATATGTGTAATTATTACATTAATCTAAATTTTTAAAATACATTTAAGAAGATATAAATGCTGATTATCTTGATTTGATCATTGCATACTGTATACATGTGTAAGTTATCTCGTGGTACCCCACAAATTTGAACTATTAAAACAATGAATAATAAATATAATTATTAAATGAAATAGGAGAAAATGTAGGTTTTGTGGAAACAGAGATGGACACTTATAATGTATTGTGTGTTAATTGTATATATTAATTACTAAGAACAACTAGTTTTCAAATAAGAAGAAGTATCCTACTAATGTCTTCATCTTATTGATTAATCCATGAGGATCACAAAACATACTAACTCTGGTAAGTGACAAATGCTGTAATAAGCACTCAGAATCAACTAGGTCTAACTGTTTTCATTACTGTCATTGGTGCGTTCATTAACTGATTTTGCTAGTATCACATAAACCTTGATTAACCAGGCACAGTGCTACAGTTGTTTGACACATGATCTCTCTGAATCTCTCTGGTAGCCTTGTGTGGAGAACGTTATTATCATGAGTTTATAGATGAGAAAACTGTGGCTAAGTGTGCAGAATCTTGTCCCAGGTGAAAGACTGTAAGTCTTAACCTAATTCATCCTGATTCCAAGCCCTGAGTATTTTCCAGCAGACTAAGTGCAAGCATACTACTTGAATTTTTGTTTAAAGGCTTAGTATCAAAGAAGGAAAATTAACTGCAGATAGCTAATTCAAATTAAGCAGCACTAAATATATCTAGTATATTTTTGCAGTAAAGCTTTCTTTGCCATGTGTGGTTATATGTGACAGGTCATCCACCAATATTCTCTGCAGACAGAAATAACTTCAAGCAGTAGAAGGAGGTGTGAAACCCTGCAAAAAGAACAAAGAAAGTGTAGTATAGAAATGCCACATTTGCTGCAAGAAGCAGGACTTGAGCATGGTCAATAATGAATTAGAGGCCGGATTGCTGATACTCTGCCTGATAGCCATGAGGAGGTAAGAGAGAAAGACAGAGAAAGTTGGTCTCTAACATTATTCTTGGGTGCAAGGAGTAGATGCCACCCCAAGGGTGAACTAGACTCAAGTCCTCCTGGACATTCTGGAAGCTCTTTGCTTTCCAGTATTGGTCCAATAGCTGTCTTAATAAATTTGGTGTTATAATAAGAACTCCTGAGACTGGGTAATTTACAAAAGAATTTTATTTAGCTTCACAGTTCTGGAGAATGGGCAGTCCAACACTGTTTAGATTCATTATATGGGGTCTTGGATGCTTCATAATGTGGTAGAAGTTGAAAGAACAAACAGGCACAAGGAAAAGGGAGAAAAGGGAGATGAACTCTCACAATAGCTGGCCCATTCCTCTGATAAAAACACTACAAAAGGTACTAATCCATTCCTGAGGGCTCTGTCCCCACGACCCAAACATCTCCCAACACTGCCACCCTGAAGAATTAAAATTCCAGTCCACGAACTTTAGGGGAAACAGATAAATATTAAGGACCCTAGATGGGGCCAAAGACTGAAGTCCTGAGTTGCTCACCAGTATGTAGAAGTTTCCAAACAGAGTGAATATGCTTCACAGGGAACAGGACAGAGTGGCCACAGCCTACTGTTCTCCTGGGTGAATAAAGATAATAAAAAGTAACAACAAAGCCTACATCCTTGGTGTATAACTTCCCAAGCTCCCTGTGGTATAAATGTGATATTCATAATCATGCTCATTTTGCAGCTGAGGTCCCAGAAGACCTACGAGGTTGGCTATGCAGTTCTCCCAAAGTTTCACAGAAGCACATCCACAGCAGAGAGTTGAAAACAGAGCAGGGGAAAAGCAGAAGCAGGAGTGCTGGATTTCAGAGCACTAGGGCTGATCTCCCTCCCTAAGTGCCAAAGACTACATAAGGGAAACTCTGATGCATCAGACCATCAGGGTTTCAGCCCCTCCCTCTCCTTACTATAGATGAGCCTGCCTGAGAATGATTTCTCCTTCTCCGCACCAAGGCCTATAGTTCTTCACCCAACCAAAGCTGCATTCCAAGCATTACCTCCTCTAGAATCACTCATCATGCCTTTGCTGTTTGATCATCCCCAACAGCATGCAAACATGCTGCTGTACTGCAGTCACAAAGAGCCAGAGCCAGAGAGACCATCTTATTCTTCCAAGCTCCCCTCAGTTCTGTGACACTCCTCTATCTAATCATCATCATCAGAGTAATAATTGAATGTATGCAAATTGGCTAGCTGGACATACATATGAAAAGGCAAGTTTATTAAAAGATTAATTGTAAAATCTAGGTCGCAGCTGTATGGATGTTCATAGTATGTTTCTTTCAATCTTTCTTCATGCTTAAAACTTTTCAACATTGGGGGTAAATCTTTAAATATCTTCACTCCTTCTCTTTTATTTTGTCCCAAACTACTCCAATAAATCTTCCATCCTCATTATCCACCAAAAATGCTCCTTTGCAAATCTCCTGGCAACCTCAACATTGCTAAATGCAATGATCGCTCCCTCCATCCTCGATCTACCTGCAGCGTTTGACACAATCACTTCTGTTAGGCACAATGAATAATCCTGGAGTGGTTGATACTTAGAGGGATGCCTTTGATGGGGTGAGGTATGGCCCTTTTATACCTCCACAGAGAAATCACACTCAGCCATGTTTATCCGAAGAAATAAGAAAGGAGGCCAAACATACAAATCGAAAGATGCATTCCTATAGCCCTCCTTTCATGCATGCACTCAACTCTCTTTGTTTCCATTCCAGGTCATTTCTCACTCTCCCCTTTATTAGTTTCCCTTACCTCATTTCACCAACATTTGAGCACCAAACTAATTGCTTAGACCCCTCCCCCTTCACACTTGCAGGCCAGGTTCACCCCACTTCATGGTTTTAAAAGTATCTTTGCAGAGCATTTCCAAATGCATATCTTTAGTCTAAACTTCTGCCCTGAATCCTGGACTCTTACCTCCAACTATTTATTCAGGACTTCCATTAGGAGCCCTAACAGCCATCTCAATCTTAAAATGTCCAAAGTAAAACTCTCTGATCTACACCAGAACCCCAAACCTCACTCAAATAATCTCTACAGAGGCCACTGGTGGAGGATGGTAAGCCATGCAGAATAAAACCGGGCCAGCCAAGATGATATCCTCAAAGCCATTTGAGGGACGCCGTCCCATAAGCTAGTCACTAACCAGCACAGCCAGCTAAGGACAGATGTAACTACAGACTCAGGAGAGAGCCACTGGGCTGTCCAGACTAGAACAGCTACACAGTCAAGCCACAAAATTATGAAAATAATAAAAAGCTTCTTTTTTCAAGCCACAAATATTTTGGGTTTTTGGGTACTGATTAAAAATCCAAGAATACCTCACGTGTTCTAGAATATATGTTAACGGGAAAGAGTTACTTTTGATGAGAGAAAATTACCTAATGGTGACGGATTGACAACTGGTGGTCAACTTGTAACATCCAGATGAACTGAACCAGACTGGATGTGGGAGGCCCACCTGAGGATTTCTGCCAACAGCATAAAAGGCAGAACTGGAGAGGAAGAAGTTTAGAAGCTGTTGGGAAGCTGTGGAGGCTGTTGGGAAGCTTTAGGGAGCTATAGGTTTTCCTGGAGAAGCTTGTCATGCTGGCTTTCCTGATGAACTCAGCTGCTCTCATCAGAAGAGCTTGAGACCTTATTGCCACTGCAGATGGCTGTGGTTCACTTTGGCAGAGCTCTGATCCTTACTTGAACAACACTTCCTGTCTCCAGAGGGGAAGATGGTACACCGCTCAGTCTCCTGGAGCAGCTTGTTACATTGACTTTCCTGATGGGAAGTTGGCCTTCCTCTTCCTTGGAGGAGCTCAGCACCTCATGGTTGCTGAAAATAACTGTGGTACTTTTGGGGGGAGCTCTGGTTCTTACTTTGAACATGACTTCCTCATTCCAGTGCAGATCCCTCAGCCTGCTAGCACAGATCCTTCAATCTCACCGGCATAGATTTTCTAGCTTCCACCACTGACCTCTGGGCCTTCTCAGTGCGGATCCATGAAACAGACCTTCATGAGACATTGTCTTAGGCTCAAGGCCTCCAAGCCGGACTGGGAGGCATTGTTATGGGCTCTAGGTCTTCAGCTGGACTCATGTAGATTACTGTGGGATCCAGGCCTTCAGCTAGATTCTTTGGTCTTTAGTGTGTGGACAGATTTCCTGTACTCTCTTTGTATATGACTCCTTGGGTGCCTATTATAAAATAATCTTATAAACTATGTGTCCTGGATTATTTCCCCTTATATACCCTTGACTACAACACAAATTCTTCAAATGTAAGAACTGCAAGCTAGCCTCAGCATTTGCCCTATTTCTTCAAATGTGATCTCTTATTCCTCACCCAGGAAAGTTTTTATGGCAGGACAATTTCTTTTAGATATCTTTAAGACTCTTGGGTGTAGCTTTTTACACACACTCTCTAGGTTGTTCTGACATCTGAGTTGACACATTCCCCAGTAACATGAACTGCACCTAAAGGATAGAGACAGATCTAAATGTGCCCTCTGTTCCTCTTGATTTTTTAATGCCACTGTGAGATATTCCTTGGATTTTAAATCTGATTAGTGTGCTTTACATAACTAAAACTCCTCCATCTTGTATCGATTAGCTCTTGAGATTGAAAGGAAGTGTGCTGAATTATTGAAAACTTAATTTTGACTCTAGGTTAGAAGCAAATATGTTTTCAAAATTTATTGTATTTTGCAAATTCACCTAGGAGCCTTATTAGGAATCCATTGAAATCTATCCAGTTTTAATTTGATCTGTCAGAGTAGCTCAAAGATTTAGCAACTCCATGGACCCCAAATCCTAACCAGAGCATTTAAACTTTACTTAAAATATTGCTCATAAATCAGCAGCCTGGTCAGATTGTTAAAGTAATATAAAAGATTGCTAGGGTCTTAGTGAAACTCTGCAGCTACTCCTGTTTCTTTCCTCTTCTTACTGGCTCTGTCCCCTTCTACAGGACCGAGCTGATATGTGGAAAGCTAGGCCTCTGGGTCTCCCTGCTTAATCTCCCCCCCAACTAGCCTCATTTACATGATTCTTCTCCACATTCCCCCCTCCACTTCCCTGTGTTGCATCTGGTTAGCTCTTAACGTATGCCACTGCCATTATGAGTTTATCAGCCATCTGCCCTCCTAGTCTGATATTCCTTAAGGTCAAGCACAAGTCTTATTTACATCTGTACACCCAACCCAGCAAGGGGCTCAGCACAACAATGTGCTCCTCCAAATAGGCTCATTGATCAAATGCAATCAACAGTTCCTCTTCTCACCATCAAATATAAATCTCCCCCAAGAAGCTTTCAAACTGATGGAAACCATGGGAGAGTGTTTGTTACCGTCATCATCATCATAATCGCTCACTTCATTTCAGTAGCTCTGTTTCCTGGATTTAATTTGTTTCTCCAGTCTTCATTATCTCACAAGCAGTGGGAGGCTGGGCTGAAATCCAGGCCCCCTGGCTCTGAGTCTGCTCCTCTTTCCTCGCAACATTATGGCCATTAGTCGGATGGAGACCCACAGAGGTCAGCACAGCAAGCTCAGTGGAGAGAATTCTGGAATAGTGCATCAAAGTCATTGCTCCAAGCAATGAGTGGGAAGAAAGCTCCCCTCAGAGAAGCACGCCCCTTCCCCCCACTGTGTGCCCATCCCTTGTATGACTCACCCTTCTCTAACTCTCAGGAGACCCTGGGAGGGAGGTGATAGTTTGGCGGATGAGGAAACAGGCTTGCAATGAGATTTCTGGCGAGGCCCGTGACAGTTCACTTTCTTTCAATCCAACCCACCCCCTCCCCGGATGTATTGTGGATGTTTGCACACAGCTTCTAAATGTACTCACAGTCACGCCTCTGTGACATATCCGAACAAGGACAATGTTAGTGGAGGCTGAATAACAGGAGAATGCAATTAAGGGAAAACACATTTAAGACCAAGTAGTCTTTCAAAACAGAAGGAAGAATGAAAAGACCTATTTAGTGAACACATATGTGTCATATCCAAATTGCCCAAACTCTGAAACTAGATATCCTGTGTATTTGCTGCTCCTGGACCATGCAGCTCATACACCAGCACTGTGGGGACTTTTCCATCTTTGGAGGAAAGAACTTTGTAAACTTTGCAAAAGGGCCTTCTAATAACTGCACAGAACATTGTCTCAGCCTATATTCTGCTGTAGCAAAATATCTGAGGTTGAGTGGCTTGTTTAAAAGCTATTTCTTTTCACTCACCATTTTTGGAGGCTGGGAAGTGCGAGATGGTGCAGCAGCACCTGATGGGGACAGCACGTTGCTTTAATGTTGAAAAGCAAGGGGGCAAATTGGGCACATGTGAAAGAGAAGCAAGAGAAAGCCCAAGAAGGCCAACTTGCCTGATAACACCCCAACCCTCACAGTAAAGGATCTCCTCCCCAGAGAACAAGACCTCATTCTCTCACACAAGAATTAGCCCAGTCACAGAAGACCAACGTTAATGACCAGAGCTCCCCTTACAAGTCCTACCACCTCTCTGAACACCATCACACTGGGACTCAGATTTCAACATGAGTTTCCTATTCAAACCACAGCAGACATACTGATATTCAAAGTCGTCATTTGTCTGAAATTAAAATTCAACTCGATATCCAGGATTTTTGTGTGCTGAATCTAGCAACAACAATTCCTTTTTGACAGTAAGGAAATTACTGAGGATGGGTCCTATTACATCACTGACCATAACTGAGACTCATGTTCATGCCCAGCGCAGCATTTACGAAGGTGAGGTGGGATCTCCAGGAATGACATCACCCTCAACAATCTTTTTGAGTTCCTGAGACACATGACCATGGGTAAAAGTAAGGTTTGCAGGGAGAAAGACGAGAATTAGAAAAGCAGCAGTAGTGCAGACCCCTTGCTATCCCTGCATGGGCGCTCGGATGACACCTCTTGCCCAGCACACGTGTTCTTAGGACGTGGTCTCACAGAGCTGCAGAGGGAGTTGGATGTGCAAGTTAGGCCACCAGTAGCCTGTATTTCTTTGTACTTCTTGACATATTCTTCAACAGCTGCTGCTTCCTGTCCCTTACTTTCTTTAAGACAATGCCTTAGAGAACCCGCTGTCAAAGGAAAACTACTCTGCCCAAGTAAAAAAGTACCTTCTCATGGTAGATCCAGCCCTTGGTAAAGAAATCACCTCCTTTCAAGGGCTCATTCTACTCTCCTCCCAAAGGGGAAAACAACATAAAAAGAAGAGTCTCTTCTCATTTTCACTATCTTTTAGCAAACTCACTCCTTTGCTCTGTGCACCCTGTATTAGCTCTGGCTTCTTTTAACAGTCACTCAGGTTTTCATTCATTTTTTTGTCAAAGTTCTAATGAATGTAAAATATATCCTAGGCACTGTTACGTAGGCACTGCTCATTAGAAATGGACAAAATGTGTTCCCCACTGCTGCTCTTGAGTTCACGGCCCAAAAGGAGAAATAAACATAGAAACAGCTAGGTATTACTGAGTGTGGAGAGTGCTTTGTAGAGTCATAAAGAATACACTGAAGGTTCTCAGAGAAAAGAGGGAGCAATCCCTCTACCCAGGGAACCCGGAAGGAGCTTAAGGACCTGGTGACCTCGGAACTGGGTCATGGAAAATGACTGGGGCTTCACAAGGCAGATGCAGAACCTGGCATGTCCAGCAGGAATGAGAAGCTCTGTGTCAACATAGAGAAGTTTCTCCGATGCTAACTGATAAAACGAAAAGAGATGAGAGGACTGCTTCCTAGCAATGGGGACAAACAAGCAGGATGTATCCAGTGAGTTCTGTGAGCACCCAGAAGACAATTACTTTTAATGTGTCCATTCATCCAATGTCTTTGCTGACAGCATTAATTCACATAGGTGATATTGAAGCCGCTTAACAAATAGGGTTGCCAGCAATTCACCTCCTAGTGATGGGTTTCAGGATCCTAGAGCTGTGTTTAAATGCAATGAGAATACATCACCTGCAAGATATTTACCTCATTCAGAGTGTGGATCCCAGCAGAATGGCCACATTCACAGGCAGTACTTACCCTCCATTCCCATCTCATGGTGTTTTATAACATCATCAGCCTAAATGAGCCACCTAGAAGGATGTGGGGTAGTTTCCAGGTTGAAAATCAGTGTCTATTCCCTATTGCGGGAAACTGACATCTCATTTTTTAAGGGTGACATGCCATTACAAAGATGCATCGAAAGGTTAACATTCAAGCACACTCTTGAACATCTTAAGTGGCACACGAGCAAGAAAGGGACTCTCATTAGGTGTAATGGACCTTCTACCTTGAAATGCGGGGGAAGGACGTACGCTCCAGGAAAGCAGAGCACATGTTGGGTAAATAAACACTCTCAAAGAAATGAGAATAGATGGGCTTTCATTCTGTTTCAAAATGCCAAAACTCCGCACACCTATGGCAAAGTGAGCCAAGCCCAAAGGGAAGCCACTTAGAGATGGGCTGGGGTTGTGTTAGGAACCTCCTCTGAAAACAGCTGTGGCACTGTGCAAAAAGTGCAGGCATCCAGAGGGCACTTTGATGCTTAGCAAGTATAATTTACTTATTGTTTTCATCACTCTTGACAGTGTCTGTGAATGACATCTGCCTGCCTTGAGTGAGCTAAGAGCATTCCTCCCAAACCCTCCCCACATGAAGGGGCTTGAGGACTCCCGTTCTGAGGGAACGAGACTGAGATGGCTAAACAGTGTGAGATTGATTGCCGCAGTGACAGCACCAGGGTACATCCCAGTTTCCCTGAAACCAAATGGAGTATTTTTGCACTGTAGCCCAGAGAAGGTGATTTGCTCCACTTCACAACATCCTGGAGGGATTGGGAATTTAAACTAAGAACGCTAGTTCTCTGGCAGAGCTCAGATTGTGCCCTTACCGTGAGCTCCAGAGAGCTTCCTCTCCTGGCTTCTTGACCATTTTAAACTTGCAGTCAACTTTCCTCCCACATCTGTGGTCTCTGGTATTTCTACTCTGTATTTGAAAGGGAATAGCTTGATAACCTTTAAAATCCTCCTTTAAGGAAAATAGGAAAAAGGAGGAAATAGCCGTTTATGTTCCTGCCACAGTCCTCATGGTGCCACCTGCCTTCGCGCTGCCTTGCTTGGCTGCTCTGTTGCTTGGTCTTTGTTAGCAGCCTCTCTTTGAGCTGAGGGCAAGGAATGGTAATTCAGCTGCTTGCGAGGGCTGCAGGAGGCCAGGCTGAAAGGCTTCCAGAGAGCCAGCAGGCTCAGGTCACGTCTCCAATGGACAAGGGTAAAAGAGTCAAGAGTCATTTCCCTTACGTGGCGTGTACGGGCCAGAGGGAGAGGAGAAGGGGGAGAAAGACAGAGATAGGAACAAAAAGCATGGCAGGAACAGATCAACCATTGGGGTTCTTTCAAATGTATTTAATATTTAGGTGGGATCCAGGCTTACAAATAGGTTTATAGCATCACCATCGTTTCCAATTTCCAAGCTTCCTATTGCATCCTGCATTTCTACAACTATTCCTTTTTCGAAAAGTAGCACGGACAGAATCCACAGGCACCAGAGCATACGTATTGGAACACCAGACATTCCTTTCTAAACAGTAACATATCAAAGGTGTGGCTGGGATTCAACGTGAGGGGGGAAGGTAAGATGTGGTTTGGGAGTCCTGTTTCCCACCTGTTTGCTGTTAAGAAAATATCAGAATCCAGCACTCCAGGTGTACAAGGAAGACCAGGACCAACACGCCCAGAGGCACCCTTATGAGTGGGTGGAACTGATGTCCAGAGCCTGTGACCCCAGGCTCTGACTCCGGGTTTCTATTTGCCCTTTGGCGTAACTCAGTGTGCCTCCCACTGACAGACTCCCGAGCTTAGTGCACTGTTTATCTCTCAAGATAATCGCACCCATTGTTCCCTTTCCCGTACTTAAGAAAGGCTTTAATTTCCAGACGATTTCACTGACTCCTAAGGGCAAAGGAATGGAAAATAAACTCAATAAACACATAGTCTATAAATATAAGCATAAATGTTGGGGTGAATCCATTTTTAAACCCGCATGTTTCTCTCCTATAAAACTCCTTGATGCTAGGGTGCTCACACCTATAACACCCAAGCGTATCCAGCCAAATTTCAACCCCAAACTCACCAAACTAAAATCCCTGGACTGTTATTCAGGCTGAAGAAGGAAAAAAAAAAAGAAAGAAAGAATTAAGGAGTATTATGTATCTGTATAAACTGCCCACAAAGAAAGTAATCATTATGTGCTACCAACGAGTACCAATAAAAACAAACATCTAAAAATGACACTTTCTACTGCCGTTCCTTGAGGGCATTATTACTGAGCGAAATAAGCCAGTGTACGAGTCCATTACATGAGGTATCCAGAGGAGACAGATTTGGAGATAGAAAGTAAAACGGGAGTTGACGAGGACTGGAGAGAAGAAAGTGGGGAACAGGGATTGAACAGGCTCAGAGTCACTGATCTCAATTAAAAATGGCTGAGTTAACCTGCTGAAGTTTTTAAATTAAATTTATCCTAATAGTTGTGGGAAAACACAAAAGGTATGCATAATAATGGGGTACCGTGTTATGTTTCAAAACATGTAGATATTCTACAATCACATTCTCATATCTATCTCGTTTATCATTTTTTTCCGGCAGAAACAGTCATAATCCTCCCTCTAACTTTCTCAGACATACAACCCATGATTGCTGTCTCTACTCACCCTACTGTGTAGTTCACTCAGAACCTCCTGCTTCGATCGAACTGCAGCTTAGTACGCATTGATCAGCCTGTCTGCGTCCCTCCACCCTTCATTTTTCAGTGTTAAACTGACCATCTTAATACTAAAAAAAGTCAAGAGAATACAAATATATATATATATATATATATATATATTTGCCATAGTTAAATTTTTTTAAATGGAAGACCTTGAATGTATTTCAGCAATAATTTGCCTTCTCCGCCTGGTTCCACTGCCTCCATTGACCTTGAAGTCTTTAAATCTCACTGTAAAATATTGTTCTTGTTGGGATTCTTTATTAAACTGGTTTATCTCAAGGAACTTTTAGTTTGAAACGGACCAGCTCACTCATCACAATGGTGCTGGTTCCGTTTGAATTAAGGGTGGTGAGGCAGGGGGCAAAAGGCGGAAGTGCAATACGAGGAGCAGGAGATCTACCGGCACCGTAGAGGACAGGGCGCCGCGCTGTGGAGGTGCAGGTGAGACGGGCAGGAGAACTGAGAAAAGGGCAGCTGTGGCAGGCTGAGGGCACCACCTCAACGCCCTCAGGCCTCCAAAAAGACTGCACACAGGCTGCTTTTCACCAAAACAGCCTCTCCCCCTGGTTCCTGCCACCGTGAGGAAGGAGACTGGCACCAGTGAGCTGAGGTCTAAACAGGGTCTCCATGAAGGATGCAGTATTTACTGCCTTTCCTGTGTTAAAGCAGTATCTGTTCTTACGAGAGTGACCACTTCTGGGTCTAGCTTTTATCCACCACAACCTAGGATCTTCCCTCCCTCCTGTGGCCACCTCTCTACAGTTTAAGTCTGGAGTCTCTCTCCTCTCTCTCTCTCTCTCTCTCTCTCTCTCTCTCTCTCCTTTTCTCTCTCTCCTCTCTCAGTTCCCACCTCAGTCTTCAAAAGTACTCATTTCAACAATGGACAGCACCATAGCAATCTCTGAACCTTGGGTCTTCTGCCTCCTCAGGCCAGTCTTCTATGCCTCATTCACTTCTGATCAGTTGTCTTAAAAGAGCTAGCCACATTTATTTATTTATTTACCTGTCACTATCATTTTTATGATTCTGATTCTATGGAAATAATTTTTTAAATATCTCAAGGAACCTCCTGAGTCTCACATCCTAAGGACTTGTCATTACTCATTGTACTCGACAACATTAGAAGTTATTGATCATTGCCTTCTGCTCCCAACTATTTTGTCCCAGCTGTGTGGTGAGAGATGGCGAATGGCCAGGAGATGAGGGTGCTACTCCCACCTCTCTGCCTGGAGGTTTTATCTTCACCGACCTCCTGCTGAGCAGGTGGTACCTGACATATTTACAGAAGAGCACCTTACTTTGTTGCTGCCTCTTCACGGACCAAGGGATGGTGAGCGCTCCCAGCCATGTACCCCTCTAGGGCAGAGAGAGAGAGGAGGGATAAGAGCAATGCTCTGGTCCATCAGCTGCCCATTCCAGTGCCGCTCAGCTTTGCCTGAGGAGAAGGAACAGCAGCTGAAACTAATGGGCCCAACTAAGAGGCATAGCGCTGTGCCTGGAAGTAGATCTGGCCTTGGGCAAGGGCTTGGTGACCACACATGTCTTCCATCAGCCTAAGACTTTACCGTCATAGACCCTGGCCCTCTGCTTCTTCCTGAGAGGAAGCAGCTCCTGCCTCATCCGGAAAGCAGCCCCACTGCGAGGCCCCAATGGAGAACTCCCCACCTTGGAAGAAAAACACTCTGCTTCCCCTTGTCTTCACTGTCTGCTTTGCCTCAAGGGCATCCTGTCCCTATTCACAGGTTTGTCCATGAGCCCCTGACTCTGCTGCTTCTGCCCCCTTCCAAGTCACAGCCAGCAGTTTCCTGCTAGTTTGCTTTGCTTACAACAGCCAAGACATCATCTTACCCCAGGAGACCTCCCAGGGATCAGGCTAAGAGGCAGACAAATCTGAGTTTGAATCCAGCTCCAGTACCTACCACGTGTGTGACTTTGCCTGAAAAGGAACCTCTTAGTCCCCTGGAACTCATCTTGCTCATCTGTGCAGCCTGCCCAGTGGGTTCTACGGGATAATGAGACGGGATGCAATGGCTCACATGGGGCATATACCTGACGTTCAGAGGTTTTAAATAGAACCCTCACTCCTCCCTATCCCATCTTCTGAAGGAGGAGCGAGCCCACCCAGGCTTCGGTCCAGACTCATCTGCCCCTGGGAATTTTCTGCAAAAACACATTGGATCCTTTCCTGAAGAGAACCATGCAAGCTAGCACCACACCTGCATCAGTCTCTGCTACAGGCCTGAGGAGGGGTTTGAACTATTCATCAGTTGTCCCAGCCTGAAAGCTGCATCAGTCCTGACACACACGTTTGCTTCTGAGGAGTGTGTATATGCCCCTTCAGATTGAATGGGAGCCTGGGGGTGGGAGACTTTCATCAGCATGTGGGGTCAAGACACCTCTGCTGTTCTCCTATGATACATTATTTACAACCATGCTGCTTGTCATCATCAGCTAACAGCATCCTATTAAAGAAGAGCTAAAAGACACAAGGACAGAGGCCTTTGCTAGCCTCTGCTCACTGCAGCGGGCAAAGGCATGGCCAGGAAGAGATGTGCGGTAGCATGGAAGTGCTTCAGCCCTGGGGTCAGAGGCCAGGGATGGATTTCCAGCTAATGAGTTTGAGACACCGGACAATTAACTTTACCTCTTTGAGCCCTTATTTTCTCATCTGTCAAATGGGCATTCTAACACCACCAGAGGGGACAATGCAGCAATGGTGCTGCTGTTGTATAGCACTGAGCGTCATAGTTAGCTAGAGTTACATGAACAGTCTGTGAACTCTGCGGTGCTCTGTAAAGGAAGGGAAACCAATGGCATACAGTGGCACTTACTGTGTGCTACTATTGCAAATGCTTCTGATCAATCCCCAAGGCAGTCTGAGAAAGTAGGTACATGGTGGCCATTCTAAGGCTGTAAAGCTCAGGGGCTGAGAGACAGAAATTTGCATCTGGAACAAGGACATACAGCCCCACATCCCTGCCTCCCAACCATGCCATGGTGCAGGATGCCTGCAGCTGCAGAATTCAGAATTCACAGGTACTGAGGCTTCTTCTTGGAAAATGTCCAGAGAAGACTGGCAGTGAGAACATGGACTGAAGCCTGGGTGGCCTCCCCTCTCCTTCAGAAGATGGCACAAGCAGAAGTGTAGGCTTTAAAGTAGGAGTGCGCCCCCTCCCCCAGGACACAGCCCAGAGCCTTGGAGTAGACTTGATGCCATAACCACCACTCAAGCAGACCCAGGCACTCAACCCATCTGGAGGGCAGGGCATGCTCTGGGTTTGTAATACCCATCCAGCTCAAGGGGCCTATGTGCCCCTGCTCAGCTCTCCTTCAGAGTCTACCAGGCCTCTAGCACTGCCTGTATTCTTTTCCCTGACCTAGATTATTTCAGCCTTCTTTTGGCCTGGCCAATTTCTACCTGCTCTTAAGGACCCCGTAACAATCACTTCCCTAATGATGCTTCCTGGATTCTCCAGTGTGGGTGGGAAACTTTGCCAAGGGCTCCTATGGCACCGTGCCTTCTGCCTGTCCTACATGTCCACACTCTATTTAATTAACCCCTTTCTACATGAACTATTAGCTGCAGAGGGCCAGGACTGTGTCTGTCTCCCTGCCCTGCTTCAGACAGTAATATCTGCTCTACCCAGAGCTATTAACATCAATATCTAATGATGTCACCCTTAAACAAGGTGACATAAGTAAAATTCTGCACACCTAACCAGTGATACCCAGAGGGGCCGTGGAGGATGGGCATGCACTAGCTACTGTCCTCTGCAGTGCACAAGTCTCTAGGCTGCTCCTGGATCTGCTTCTGAGCTGGCTATTCACGTACGCATTCACTTGCCATCACTTCTGATGACAAACTCCCCCATAGCCCCCAAACCAAAAAGTTGGTAACATACAGGAGACCTGGAAGGGTTTGGCATATAAGCACACAAATGCCAGAAGACGTGGATGGTGCTTTGCTGGAACCATAAGGTACACAGGAAGTGCCACTCTATGGGGTAGATAATTCTACTAGGGACTTGCAGGGAAGTTTTGTCTGGCAAACAGGATGGCAGAACGTCTTAGGCTTCAGAAAATCATGATAGACACAGGGTAGAGATACAGGTGGTCAAATTAAAGATAGTTCAGTGCAAGATTATATGTAGGTATTTTATAAAAGCCCCACAAACACTGATATCTTGCCCATGGAAGAAGAACAGGAAAAAGGACTCAGGGCTTCAGTGCTGGCCCTATTTTTTTCTCTTGGTGGGGAGTCTTGGCCAGACATGTTTAAATCCTGAGTCTTGGCGAGCATCGATAACACTGACAGTTGCTGAGACATTCTGGGCTGCAGCCCTAGCTTCTTGTTGTGGCTAAAACATGACAAACAGAGAACTTGGTAGAAGAGGAGGTGAGATTTAGGGCACCCCTCCCAGGCTGAGACTGTCTCCATGAAACCAACCATCTCCCTGAAGAATGCTCCTCCTTCTTATTCAGGTCTAATGAGAAAAGTGACCGGGATCTGGGCTAAAAATACGAATGCTCTATGTTCCTCCACAGGGGGAAAAAGTAAGACAAGAGAATCTATGAAAGTAACAAGGAATTTCATCCTTCAGTGGACTTTAGAATGGATATTTTAGATTCAGCCATCCATAAACATTGGGTAATATCATACTCTTGTAGTGCGGAATGAATTCCACAGAACAAGCCACAAATCTGCATTAGGACTAGAAAGGAGGCTCTCTATGTGCATTTAAAAATCTAAGTGATGCCTCGTATCCTCTGTGCCCAAGTAAACAGATGCCACAGGCAAAAGCCAATTGACCAAACAGCACAGGCTCTGGAGAATGTGTGGCTGGGACACACAAAAAGGGGAATGCAGCCCATAGAGAAGGTTTAGCTAGGGACTTCGAGCTCAAATTCTGGTCATGTCAGACCCTGCATGTGACCTTTCCTATATCCCATGACCATGCAGCTTGCAAGGCCCTGGGTGATTTGGCCCTGACATTTGCCCCCACATTCTCTGCTGTGACTCCCTTTCCAGCCTCACCCATTCTTGGAGCAAGGGTGTCTGTGTCTCTGTTTATCTCAGTTCTCCTTCTACATTTGTTATTCTTCAGGCCCAGTCATTCCCCAGACTTTCAGTTCTCAGCTTAAACAATGCCCCTGGCAGGAAACTGTACAATCCCTGGTATGGATTAGCTTCCCCTTCCCCAGGGACACGGTGATCCAGAGCCATAAATGCCAAGTATCTCCACAGCTCAGTGCCACCATCTCCCTTTCCAGCCCCACCACACCCAGCCTTTCTCTCTCACTGTGTTAGCGGATCTCCTTTGCACACACTCACTTCTGGGCCCTCTGCCAAGTAGATGAGTCCCTCTCCCGCGAGCCTGCCAAGATGCTTTCACATCTGAGACACTGTCCATGCAGTGTCCGCAGTTTCCCTAGTGACTTTCTCACCTTTGTCAAACTGAATTAAAAAATGAAAACCTCCTCCTCCTCTTCCTTCAAGGATCAATTCAAATGTCACCTCCTCCCTAATTGGAACTTACACCACTGCTGCCTCACTCCTTTGTCCCTTGCATCAAGCCCTGGTGCCCTATGCAGCCCTTCCGCCTCAGCAGCAGTTTGCCCACAAGCATGTTGTTACCAAGTGGGTGGATGAGCACCCGTCTCAGCAGAATCCAAAGGGCAATACTTGGGTTGAAACCAGCTTTAATGTCCCTGGCATCTGCATGGCTCCTGACACAGAAGACAGTGAAAAGAAGCATAAATTAAAAGTGTCCCACCCCTCTTTCTTGAGTTTGTGTCTGTCTTAGTTACTTTTCTTTCATTGTTGAGACAAAATACTCAATGCCCACAATTAAGGAAGGAAAGATTTACTTAGCTCATGGCTTGTGGATGATTCAGTGTAAAATAAGATGGCTCCAAGACAGGGTGGCAGGGCACAGGAGCAACACTTCAAGGCAGCAGAAGGCAGCAAAAGCAACAAGAGCAAAAGGGGAAACAAGCTTCTTTTCCTCCCTTATATTGTAAGTGGCTTACCCTTCCCACAGGGCTGGTTTAGCACTCACAGCATCTCCATGCCCTCCTCTTGCATAAGATAAGGATGTTTACGAAGTCAGGACACTGGTCACCTGCTGAATCACTTAGTTAAACTTCTGAACTTCTCAAGTTGACACAGTGAACAACATCTTAGAGCAGTAAGGGCACTTCCTCTACACCCCAGGGTGTAAGAACTACTGAGATACTTAGTTAAGCTTCTAGACTTCTCAAGTTGACACAATGTATCAACCATAACAGTGTCCTAGGTCCCTGTAATGGTTGACTGTGTCAATTTGAGAAATGTAGAAGCTTAACTAAATCAACTCAGCAATTCTATACCCCAGGGTGCAGAGGACCCTCCCTGGGGCAGATCATCGCCTGGACAATATAAAAAGGAAATGAGGAAAGACAGATGGGCTTCTGATCTTCAGAGGAGCTCCAGTCTTCGCCTTCCACTTGGACATCTCCCAGTTCCTAGACCCTTCAACTTCTGCCTTGGATCCTTCAGCCTTCTGGCATAGACCCATCACCCTTCCATTGCAGACCCACCCACCTCCTGATATGGACTTACACAGAACGCTGCATCGAGCTTCAGGCTTTGGAATTCAACTTTCAGACTTCAGTGTGCAGACACTCTTTGCACATTTCTTCATCTGACTCTGGCTGACCATCGTAAGTTTGGCTTACAAACCTTCTCTGGGGACTGTATCAGTGCTCCAGAGAAAGGGGCTGACTCTGGCAGAAGGTACCATAGCCTCTCTTCTAATACTATCCTTTCTTTGGGAGTATGTGTCTGTGAATACCAAACAGCAAGATCAGGAGTGATGACTGTGCCCACGTGCCATCATCAACCTCTGTCATTTGGGACTTGGGCAAAATAGAGTATGTTTATGAAGCCAGCATTGCTTACAGAGGAGTCACAGCATATCTCCCAAGCCCCTGGCTGATTGCTTTACATTTCATGTCTTTTTTGACCCTCATAACATCCTGAGGAGTTGAGTTCAGCTGCGTCCATTTCACAGAATGGCAAATGGGGACAGTGGGAGAATCTAAGTCTCTGACAAGTCACAAGGGTGTTCAGCTGCCATACCAGCCACTGTCTCTGTGCTGGGATTTCTTCAGCACATATCTGGATCCCTGGAGCTAGGAGAAGCCGCACAGCTTGTACACATTTAGATCAACTTGTCAACGGCAGGCTCACTCACAACAGATCTTTTTCATCCCTCCCCCCCTGGCTCATAAGGTTGACAGAGTGGTGTATTGGATTTCTAAAGGCATCTTTCATTAGAAAAATATATGCTTTTGATCACCCTCTGCCTTCCCAATGTTGCAAAGGCTGAAGATCAAGTTGCCAACCGGAATTCCATTCATCAAGGAGATAAACATCAGCCATCCACTTCTCTACTGCCACCATCAAAGAGCATGTGTCAGCTGGTCGGCAGCTGGTGTTAGGACAAGAGGACGTGGTGCCAGACTGAGGAAGTCTGGGCTGGAAGACAGCCTCTGTTACTCCCTAGTGTGGGACCTTGAGCAAGTCACTTTTCTGTTTTGTGTTTTTTCCCACCTGTAAAGCAAATGTGGGCCTTGTTGGACTACTAAATGACTGAAGAAATGCTTTAACAAATTAATGATCACATAACGAACAAGCCATCTTGCTGCTCTAAGATCTTTATGGCACTAAAGCACTTCTCTAAAGCCTAGACAATTCCTTTGGGTAGTTCAGGGTCCAGGGCATCTGAATTAAGACTAGCATCTGCCAAAGTTTAGCACCCTACCCACAGTCCCTTTCAATGAAGAGGTAACTTGAAGCATCAGGACTACCAGCCAGAACAAAGCATGATGTGAGGCTTGTGGGTGCAATGCCTTCCTTTTCCTCTTGATGTAGAGTCCCAGCTCTGTGTGCACACAGGTGGCCAACACAAGGCAGAGGCCTGTCCAGAACTGAGCACTGTTGACCCTTCAAAGTCTCTGCTGGCTTCAGATTTTCTTATTCAATGATAGTCCCTGTGAATAACAGATCTGCTCCCTGACACTGCGCATGATAAACTGACCTGGTACAGAGTCCTATTAAGATAAATCACATTTAAGTTTAGAAAATTATATGTTTGAATCCTGTAATTTAATGTCACTGTGATGTCTGAGAGGAAGGAGAGGGAACTCAATTAGAGGCTAATTAGACTAGCAACTCACAAGGCCTCTGCTGCCTCCCAGCCTCAGCTACAGGGGAGTTAAGCAGAAGAGCCCATAACCCCAGCCCCCTAACCTCAGCCCTGGTTCCCCTGCCTATAAAATAGGGATAATCTTTGTGAAAAACAAAAGGAAGTAAATGAATTTGAAAAGAAAATGGTCAAAGGAAAAGCCCAAGAGCCCCAATTCAGTGTCCCCAGCATCCTGACTCTGATCTCACCATGACCTGACCCCACTGGTTGTCGGTGGAGTTGTGGATGAGATTCAAAGAACTCTGAAAACTCTGAGAACTCTGCACCACAAGATACAAGAGCCATGAGTGGGTCAAGTTTACAGAGCTTTATAAGACAGGTAGAGCTCAAAGCACTGCAAACCACTGTGTCCTGGGTCCTGTTCTTCAACATAAACTATATTAAAATCTCCCTCCCCTTTTTCCAGTGACCAAATGCCATTCTTTCACACCTAAGCTGTTTTGTCACTTCCTGCTGTGACCCATCTAGCTGAAATGCTTGGTTATTATGTCTGTCCTTTCTTATTGTTCAATCTCCTTCCTTAACTGCTGTCCCCCTAAACACTTGTGCCAGGGTCATTGTGACCTCCTAACAACCACCTGCATCAGTCTTTGCTCTTCCCAACATTCTCAACATCCACCACTCTTTTCTTCTTCACTGAATCCCTGATCCCTATTGGGCTCTGTGATGCTTTCTGTTATCCATCGAGTCACTTGGGCACAAGGACATCACACATCTCCCTGGGCCCTGTCCTCTTCCTTTCTCACTCACACCTTGCAGTTTTCACTGGCCAGTCCCCTGGAGGCTGAGAATGTCATGTTTAATGCCTACCTAGAATTCTTGAGATCCAGACCCATGTATCAAACCACCTCCTGGATTTTAGAATGACTTCTAAAATTCAGTAGTCAAGATCAAACTCATTCATTCCCCCATTCATGCATTTGAGTCAACTATATATATACAGTTGCTATGGCAGGAATTTTCCCCCAATCTCTCTCTCTCTCTCTCTCTCTCTCTCTCTCTCTCTCTCTCTCTCTCTCTCTCTCTCTCTCTCTCTCTCTCTCTCTCTCTCTCTCTCTCTCTCTCTCTCCCCTCTCTCCCTCTCTCTCATTCCTCAGATCCTATTGGACGCCAAAGTCAGGAACTTCAAAGATTTCCTGCTGAGAAGAGGACACTGGGGAGAGAAATATTCCAGCAGGGCAGTCATGAAGATCATGGTCCTTTGGAGGAGGGGGTGATGCTTTGGAGTGATGCAGAGGTTTGGAATGCACAGTAGAAACAAGAGTGTAAAGGAGTTACAAAAAGCTGAACCAAGCCACAGGAAGAATGCAAGAGCTCTGACCCTAAGAAGACTTATCCTTACCGTGGCAGTGGTGATAAGCAGCAGGAGCCGGAGTTTAGGTTCTAACGGAATGCGGTGCGTGGCTTCTGTGGCACCGCTATGGGTACGCTTGCCCATGCCACACCCCCTTTATTCTGCTGCTGTCCAAAGCTTAGCAGATGAGCTGGTGAAAGGTTGAGGACACCTGGCAAGGGACACAAGGTATCAATCCCAGGAACCCACACAAAACATGGAGAAGGGTTTGGGGACAGAGAGAAGGAAGGACACCGGGTTCTGAGAGTCCTCAGTCCCACGACCAGTACCAAAAGTGTGATAGAATCAGAACACAGATTTTGGCCCTCCTGTGATGCTAACTGCTCCTATGCAAGAAATACTAACAGACCTCTTTGCACAGCCCCAGAACAGCATTAAGCCTTAATCACCTCAGACAGGTAAATGTGGCACATCTGCAGGAACATCACTTGAAAGTTTACTTAAATTTTTAAATACATCCACTTTTGTGAATTTAAAATCAATTTAAATTTTCATTCTTATCCAGCCCCTCCGACAGGCCCCATGGCAAATATTAACTTAAACAAAATTTAAAATTGAAAATTTATAAATTCACAAAAATGACTTAAAAATGGAAATACTTCCACTTTCAAATGATGTGTATTGTAAGTGTATCACATTTATGCTTTTGAAGTTATTAAAGCTTGCATTAATGGTTTTGGAGCACTTTGTATTTGAAAGGGTGGCATCCCGCTCAACCTTCATAATAACCACTACCCCCAAAGATAAGGCTCAGTGTCAACTCCATTTTATTGACAAACCCCCAAAGGCCTGGTGATGTTCAGGCCCTGCTAAAGGTTGTTCAGGGGATAATTCTGGAGCAGAGACTACAGTCTCTTGTGACCAAAGCAGATGCAAGCTGAGGAGACCTTTGGGAAGTTGCCCTCCAGTCAGGCGACAGCATCTCTACAGGCCTGCAGGGTAAGTTGCCTTACAAGACAGTAAGGAGTCATCCTGGCAGACCATAGCAGGGACAGAATGCAAAGCAAAGAAGCAAGAGGGTGGAGAGAAGATTATCTCCCAGAACAGTCCGGGGTTCAATCAGAAACAGTGGGTCACGTGGTAGGGGACAGAGTAGGGACTGTTTACCTCTGTCCTTATGGGCCTCTGGTGATGTTTATACAGACCCAGTGCAGTTCTCTCTGTCTGTTTTGATTGAGGTGTATACAGACCAGGTAGGAAGGGTTAAGAGAAGAAAGAAGAGGCCCAAAGGAAGGCTTGTGCATTGCAGGGAGCCAGAATGGATGAAAAATAAGGGACATGGTGAGTCACAAGCTCTGTGTGGCTGCTCAAATATTAATCAACAATATATTTTAATGACATAAAACACCAGTGAGTTTTTGAAGGAACACGAAGGGCTTTGAACGGCTTGAATAATGGTATTGTCACTCTGAGTTTTTATGGTCTCATCTTTACCAAGAGCTTCAGCAAAATTCTAAGCAAATAGTCCAGGTGCTGGAAGTGAGCTCCAGAACAATGTGAGCCAGCAGCGGCTCTGCAACTCCTTTATGAGGGCAAAGCTCCTGCCACCGCCAAAGTCACCCTCACCATCGCCACATACCCAGAGTCGCATGAACTTCCTGACAAGGCAGGGTGTCAGGCTGGGGAAAAACCCCATGAAACCCTGTTTAAGGGTCAGCCACTGTGTGGCCATGAGCACATGACAGAACCGCTGGGATTCTGTTTGAAGTCTGTGACATGGATGATGTATGAGTCAACATTTTGTGAAAGATAATATGTAATATATACAACTCAGTGATAAAATGGTTTGTTTGGGTTCAGAGTTTCAGATGTATCAGTCCATGGCCTTCTGGCCTGAGGTAAAAACAGCACGGTGGAGAGCATAGCTGCTCACTTCATGGCAGCCCAGAAGCAAGGAGGAAAGGGGAAAGTCAGAGGAAGAAAGGAAGGGGCTGGGTATTCTCCAAAGGCACATCCCCAGTGGCCTACTTCCTCTACCTGGGCCCTACTTTGTAGAGACTATTCAGCCATGAACTCATGGATGGATTATGTACCCACCGATGCCGTTAGAACTCTCATGACCTGGTTGAACTCTCACCTCCCCAGAAGCCCGCCTCAGATCCCAACAGCCTTTGGGGATGGGGCATTTTTGATCCAAGTGATAACTGGCTTTAGATTTGTGATGGATGTCAAGGAGTTACACCACACAACAGGACTCACACAGGTCCAGGCACATGGTGATGGGGAGGTTAAACCATCCTTAGAAACTTAACCTTATTTCCAGCTCTTCTTCATCTTGGCTGTTTGAGACCAAGGTTCAAAGAACAATCACACAAGTTCTCATTGGTCAGCTAAGAGAGCCTGCAGCCCAGGCCTAAGGGTCAGTAGTTTTCCCTCAGCTGTAGACTGCATCTGCCATGGGTGTTTCTTGTGTGATCTGGGAGGTCACCCTTGGTGTAGGAAGAGAACACTCCCTTAATAGACCTATGGTGTCATAAGCTCTTCACATGCAGATATGCAGGAACCAGATGCAGGGGCTGCCTCTGAAAGCTGCCCGCTCCTGAGAGACACAGGGGTGGGAACACGTAGCCATGGGACTCTGGGACTCGAGATGGAAGAAGGACACCACCCGGTGAACAACAGTTGCCTCACAGTGGGGCTAACTGCAGCACCCACCATTGTCCTCCAGCAGAAGGAAGGGGCTTGGAATGCTCAGGTTTTCACTCAGGAGATCTTGGCTCTCAAAGGCGACCACGACATGGGGAATCCTAACTGCAAAAGCCCCATTTGTGTTGCATGGAACAGGAGCCCAGGAATAACGAAATCCTGGCCTAGGACACCTGAAGGCCACCGCTGCAGCATAACCACCCTGCCAGGACAGGCTGAAAGAGGAAGCACACTGGGAGAGGTGCTCAGGCAGGCCATGTCCTGGATTTAGTTTCCATTTTCTCAAGCAGAAGACAGGAGCAGTAGTAGTGATACTTCGCTGCCTGAAGTCAAGATAAAAAAGACTCATGTGGAAAACGTACAAGTGTCATTTCCTCCCTCCCCTCCCCTTTCCAAGGACAGGATTATCCTTCACGACAGACTTCAGCATTCATCTCTTCTCATGGGTCTTGGTCTTAGTCCCTACATCAGAAAACCTGAGGCAAGAATGAAATCAGGCTCAAAGGCAGGCCTGCTGTGGACAGACGCTCAGGCAGTGGATTGCCCAACTCCAAGGGGCATCACGTACCTCCAGGTGAGAAGCATCCCCAGGAGCCAAGCAGGGCTTTGACCTGCCATACATAGAGGTACTCTGAGAATTTCATGAGATTTTGTTAAACCATGTTGGAAATTGCCACAGACTAGGCCAAGACTGGTCATGACCACAGTTATGAAAAGAAATTTTGGAATCCATCTCTACACTGACCCTCATTCTATGGGACCTAAACATTTGTAGCACCAACTCCTATCTCTATAGTACAATGAGTAGCAACAACAATCAAACACATGGTCTTCTCAGTGAGGCGCTACCTACACCCACCCCAAGCCTTCCCATCTCTTACAATTCACTATTCATCATACTTGCAAGTGGATGTGGCTCCCTGGACAATCTGGTTGAAATCTGGATTCCAAGAGGGGCAGTAGATTCAGGGAGGAGGAGGGAAGAAGGGGCTGAGATGCTGCCCCACAGGTCTTACTGCCTAAAGCTGAAGCTGCTATGGCACAGACCCACTTTGGGAAGCAAATTGACAACTCCCACAGCACCTGGTGGAGGCCCAGGGCATGTTTTTCTCTTTGTTTGTTCTTGGTTTGTTGATGCCCAGCTAAAAGTGATGAGTGGGCAGACTAAGACTCAGGTGCCAAATCTAGTCTGCTGCCTCTGCAAATCAGATTTTAGCAGGACACAGCCCCAACCACTGATTTACACATTGCAAATATGTAAATTTTGCATGTTTTTACCTTGGACATATTTACATATTGTACATGTTTACATTTTTGTGCTGTCACAGCAGAGCTGAGCAGTTGTGATATGGATATGGCCTGTAAGCTCAAAATATTTATCGTCCAGTCCTTTAAGCAAAACCTGGGTGACCCAAGCTGGACGACTAGGGTTGAAGGAAGAGGACCTGTGTTGAGCTGGGGCAAGGGACAGAGGAGAGGGAATGCACTGAGGCTTGTTATCAAACACACATTAGGGTGCAGCATCCCAGCACTGCCTGCTCAGTCTCAGCCTGGTCATTCGGGGAGTTAGTTACTGCCAGTCCTTCCCCCAGGCAATAGTAGACTGGGCCTCCCTATCTTACAGAGAATACAGAAATACCAGGTAGAAATACAGACTGGAAATACCCAGGAAGCCACAAAGAACCCATCTGGGCCTCCAGCATCAGGCGTAGCAGAGTTGGCAGAACCAGCATCTGGGTAGATGATTGGGTAAGATTCTATTCACTGAGTCCATGGTGTTCTGGAAAAACCAGCTGGGCCAAGCATGTCCAGAGAAAGGCGGATCTGGGGTACTACTCAGATGACCACTTCAGCCTGACACCAGGCCACCAGCTGAAGGATTCACTTTCAAATTGTCAGCCAGATAAACAGAACAACCACTCCTTGCTGCTGTTTCAGTATTCACTCTAGAAATGCACAGTGGCTCTGGCAGTGACTCTTAGAGTCAGACTTAGATGAGCTCCGCTGTGATCCTACAAGAGTCATGAGTCCCTCCCCATAGTTCTCACCGGCTGACTCCGGCCTCTGCTTGCACCTGTCTAACTATTGGGAACTCACTCACTGCTGCACACTCAGGTTTTTATGTCACTCCATCCGCAAGACCGTTGCTCTCCTAACTGAACTCATATCTGCTTCCTCGTGGTGTCTATCACTGGTCCTACTGCTGTGAGGCAGCCAAAGAAAATGGTGTTGTCATTATCAAGAACTTCCACTGCTTCTCTGGGATGGCACTGGAGAAGTCGCTTTACCTCTCAGAGCCTCACACCCAGACCAGCAGAATCCAAATCAACACACAGGGCTTTTGTCAGGGTCAAAAGGCAGAGGCGGTGTAGTCTTAACCATGATATCACCTAGGACACCCACACCAACTCTGGGAGGAAACCAGGTCTTCTCACTCGTGAAACAAGGAAATTGAAGTGCAGAAAGAAAACCAGTGGGTGGGTGAGGGCGGCGAGAGGGGGTTTCAAGCTGACGCTCCTGTAACTTTGTACAAACGTCATGCTCAGCAGGACTTATCAATTGCCTCTAAGGAGAGTAGGAGGCTGAGCGGAGAGCAGTCAGCACTCAGGCCTCTCAAGTACTGGACTCACTGACTCACAAATGCATCCTTGATAGCTTGGAATAAATCAGGTCGATCCCAAACTCCCTTTGTTTAGAAAAATGAAATGTTTTATCAACTTCCCCAACAGGAAATCTGATTTCCATTCTTGTCGCCACTTTATCATTTCCTCCCAGCTGTTATCGAGATCACAGCTCCAAAGACGGTTAAATGTTTGTCACATTTAATATTATTGTCCTCATTTTTCACTTATGAGAAGCTGACTGATGCTCACTGCAAAGAATGGGGGAAAAAAACTCAGTGGTTTTTGCAACCATGTGTATAAGGCTGGGCATCCTCAGAACTGCCCAGGGTCTACCTTAGTGCTGGTGGCGTTAGAGGAGACTTCTGACCTTGTGAACAGGAGCTGAGGTTGGACAGCCAGGAGGCAGAGGCATGGGAGCAGCAAGACTTCCTGTGCATGTTTCCCCGCTGCCCCGTCCATCTCACGGCTATGGTCCACTGCCCTTCTTTGTGAAGACATTACCGTCTCTCATTGAACGTTTCAATCCTTCCCTCCACTCTTCTGTCTGTGGCTCCAGCCAGGCCTGCTACAAACATTTCCCCACATTCTCTGCACAGCCACCAAAGTGGTTTTCTAAGCTGCAAATCTGATCATGTCACATACCTGCTCAGAATTCTCCAGTGCCTCCCCACTGTCCTCTGGATAAATCCTGGCCTCAGTAATGGCTGAGTAAGTTTGGTTATGCTTGCTTTCTGCCTGTTGTGCAGCTTTGTACAGTACCGCTGTCTGATACCCTGCCCCCACGAGGCTACCTGCAACCTCTGCATGCTGCTCCCTTGGCCTGGAACCCTCTTCCAACCATCTGAGATGGCAGATTAATGACAGCCTCAGATTCCTTGACACTGTATTCACAAGTGGGAATTTGTGTCCTGCCCTTCAGTCTGAGCAGGTCTGTCGCTGTCTTAGTCCAAGAGATCCAGAGGACGTAACACCCTGTGTGTATGGCCCCAAAGCCTTAAGAGACTGGCAGGTATCACGTCCTCTCTCCATACCCAGTGCCCCTTGTCTTGGTTACTTTTTTCTTGTTCCTGAGACAAAATACCCAACGTCCAAAATGAAGGAAGGAAAGGTTTATTTAGCTTACAGTTTTCGAAGTTTTCAGTCCATATTTGGCTGGTTCTGAGGCACAGTGGCACATGGCAGAGGGCAACAGTTCATGGTGGCAGTACACAGCAAAGCAACAAGCACAAGAGGGGAGGAATGGCAGGAGGAATGGCAGCCAGCAGCCTCTTTCTCTCCCCTACATATACAAACTATCCACCCCAGGGTGGGTATAGCTCTCACACCCACAGTCCCAGCGTTGGATCATGGATCAGTCATAAACTCTAAAAGTCACCTCATAACTGCATGAGGATTTGGGGGGACATGCAGACACAAACCATAACACCCTGAACCACTATATAAGTATTTTGATTGCCTTACTAGAGAGAAAAGAAGGGACAAGGGAAGTATTCCTGAGGCTGTGAAAATGAAACACCCACCAGTCTACCCTGCCAGCTCTCAGCAAGGTCTGAAGCATGTACAAGAAGTCCTTCAGGACCCACCAGTCCAGCCCAGCTTCCAGTAACCTCGGTTCCTCCTGGAAGGCAGAAGAATCACCCAGCTGGGCCTTGCCTTCCTGATCCAAGGATTATAAAATACCACAAAAGTACACTTGTTTCAGACTACTAAATTTGGGGGCAGGTATGCCATAATGGATAACCTGGATGCCTTCTCTCCTTTCTGTTGGCTGGTCAGCTCCTGTGCATTGTTCAGCTGAAATCTGGAAAGCCTTTTCTGATGGCCAAGTGCCTTCCAGGAGCCACTGCTCTGTGCTTCCATAGAAACCCTCTGTCACCTGAACAGGCCCTGCGCTGAGCCTCTTTCTCCTACTATCCTTTTAGGGCCACAAAGACAGAATGCTCACTTGGTCTCCCTCCACACTGTCTCTCCGTCAGGGAGGTCAGTACCAGCTCACTAAGAATTTCTCCAAGGTGTGAGAGAAGGAACACTTACATAAAGTCACTTGTGACAACTGAAGGGCTCCTAATTCGTGGTGACGAGTAAGACAAGGATGGGAACTAAGTCCTTATGGTAGTCCCAAAGAAAGGGTTAAATAACTAAAAAGGTTGCAAAGGAAGATGCATGAATTATGTCCAGCCTAAAGAGCTGGACCCTCAAATATCCACTAAGCATCACTGGACACCTCAGTACATGAAAAGCAATACCCACAGGGGGACAAATCAGTTGACAGCTCCCCGCCCTGACCCCACCTCCTCCACTAACACTTGCATGCAGCTGAACACCCAGCCTTGTGTATTTGTCTGTTCATTCCCTTAGTCATTCACTTATTCAAGAAGCATCTGTCCCGTGACTCCAATGTGCCAGATGCTCTGTAACTTTCTGGAGATGCAAAGCTAAAAAAATCACAGGGTCATACTAGCCACATGGGGAGCATCCAGCATACACCCCTGCTGTTCAGGGAAAGTTATCCCTAGAAGGTGATGTGAGATGAATTCTAGGGAGAGAAACTCTTGTGTCTTTTGCTCCTGAGTTACCAAGGATCCTATTGTCTATGGCTGATAATTAAAAGCAACAGGAGATGGGGATTAGAAAAGGAGGTACCCTTGGAGGTGGTGCAGAAACAGATGCTTCTGAGAGGAGAGGAAGCAAATGGAGGTAAAGCCCTCCAAGGCCCAGAGGCTGCCGTGTGAAGGAGGCTGAGACCTGCTAAAGAGAAGGAAAAAAAAATTAAAGCTGGAGGCAAGACCTAGAGTTAAGGCTTAATTAAGAAAGCAGGCATTTTAGGTTCACACAAACAAGCAAACAGAATCCCCTTGGCCCCTCCTGATCATCGCCAAGTAATTGCTTTAAAGCTGTGGTTTGCTCTGCTTGGGTGATCCTTAAATACACGTTGATAAAAGTCATGAAGATACGAGTGAGTGGAGAGCAGCCTGCTCCCTGACAGCCCGGCCCCCAGCTCGTCCTTGTCTGTGTGGGACCTGAGCAGGTCACTGCCTTCCTGTGGTTCTGTTTTGCTCCCTCGCCAACCCACCCCAAAATTCCTGAGGATGAGGTGGGGTTAGAGAGGTGGGTGCAGCAGGAGGTGGATATTCAAGTTTCTCTGGTCTGAGGTGCGTGTGACCCAACTGGATGTAGCAGCGCAAACTCCATTCAAAACAGACCCATTGCCATTCACATCTCCTCCATCACATGCTACCTGGACAACTATGACCTTGAGTGTCCCAGGAGAGCACTTTGAACCCTACTTTCCACACCTCAAAATGAAAGTTTTTAATATCACCCCAGAATTCTCTAAGATTTAGGAAAAATGAAAATCCAAGCATCAGGACCCAGAAAAGGTGATCACAGCTCTCCTTAGGAGATGGGCTGAGGCCGAGCACCGTTCAAACCAGTCACTACCAACAGCTCGGGAAGAGGAGGAATAGAATCCCCAGGTGCTGGTACTGGCTCTCCTTGCTGCCTGGAATACTACTCCTTTCCATATCCCTATTGTTTAACTAATAATCATTCTTCACTCTTCAGACTACAGCTTGGGAGATGGACTTCTCCTAAGGTTCAGAGCTGATTCTCCTGTTACCATCAGACCCCTCAGGCCATAACATAAGTATCTTCCTTTATATCCTCCATTCCCCCTACATTTCCAGGGCAGGAAACTGTGGAAATAGGGACTAGGCTTGGTTCCTGCAATAATGATTGTCCAGCACTTGCCTGGCATGTTGAAGCAACTCTGCGACTACTATTTAAGGTCAATTTTTCAGTCATGCCAACTTCCACTGACCTTTGGCAAGGCAAACCATTTATCTTTGTTTAACCTGTAAATTGGGCTCACTAATACCTGCCATATTTTATCACCATAGGACAGTCAACTGTGGGACACCTGCTATTAGATGTATACTAACAAAGACAAGACACTGCCAGATAACCCAGACACATGGGATTATGGCTAATAATGTTGCAATGTATTCAAGGGTTTTGCTAAAAGTAGAATTAAACTGCTCTTGCCACAAAACAAAACTGACTCACTATGTAAGATAATGGCTATGTTAAATTTGCTTGACTGTAATAACCATTTCACTATATGTATACCAAAACATCATAGGATATATATATATATATATATATATATATATATGCATTTGAAAATACTAAAACACTATATATATAATTTGAAAATACTAAAAATCATATATATATTTGAAAATATTAAAACACTATATATATTTGAAAATACTAAAAGACTGTATATATATATATATTTGAAAATATTAAAATACTATATATATATTTGAAAATATGAGTTAGATATAGAGTTTTTAATCTCTCAGAATTTTTACTATGTACTTATTTTAAAAGTTCATTTATATTACATTATCAGCCAGGTGGCATCATGCTTGTAACCCCAGCACTCAGGAGTTTGAAGCCAGAGGATAACTAGGAGTTTGAGGCCAGCATGAGCTACACAGTGAGCTCATGGCCATAGGGTGACCCTGCTGCAAAAAACAATTAAATTGGTATATCAATCATGAGCACTCAGAGAAAGGAAAGATTATAAGTGAATGAACTTGGCTGTAGTTTTTGTAAACTTTCTTCATATTCATAGTCACTTTTCTATTCAAAATCATCATGCAGATATTTTCCCAAACAATACTAGACTTGTCATCACAACTGCTGATAGAATCTGTTTCTTAAAATATCCTTATAATAACCCAAAAACGTATTCTAGACATTTAATCTGGTGTTTGCTTTAAAATATTACCAAGTACTTCTGGGTTCACAGTCCCTGCCATGCTTTCTCCAAAACCATTTAATTTCCAAGGATTAAAACAATGACTAGTATTTTTAGGATTTCCTTTCAAACTGCTGACCTCCATTCAGTAAGCTTTGCCGTGAGTACAGGCAAAGATAGGGATAGGTACACTGCAATATTACATGGCCAAAAACAACTGTCAGACAATGTTCATATGAGTCAGCTCAATTTTGAGATATTAATGAATGAAAATCAATGTGCATCTTGGAATTGATTAGTTAACTATAGTACTCCATGAGATTGTTCTTAGAATGAATTTGTGACTTTTTTTAAGTTTCTAACATAAATACTTTTACATGCTATAAACTAAAATCATATTTCTTTCTTTGTTTCATTTTCTTTGAGGCTGGAAATTTTGTCTCTGGTTGTAAAGTCTCCTGAAACCTGAGTTATTTTTTTTTTCATTGCTGAGACAAAATGCCTGATACTCTCAAGTTAAAGGAGCAAAGGTTTATTTCAGCTCAAAGTTTGTAAAGGTTTCAGCCCACAGTGTGCTGCCTCCAAGGCTGGGAGCCAATAGCAGAGAGGCAGGGCAGATGAGAAACAGCCCATGGCAGGACAGGCAGGAGACAGCAAAGCAGTAAGCCTCAGCAGCAAGCCTGCCTGCCCACTCTCCCTTTATACTCCATCCGGGCAACAAGCTTACGAATTGGTGCTATGCACAACCAGGGTGGGCTTGTCATTATCCACACCCAGAACTATGCTAAACCCATTTAGTTTTCACACATTCTTAATCCTACTATCACACATTTTAGATCCAGCCAGCTCCAAAAAGCCCCACCTATGAGTGCATGAGGGCTGAACGGGCGGACATCTACATACAAACCATAACACCTGAATCTGTCGGGTGACTGATGGATGGGGAAGGAGTTTCCCATGCACAGAATGATGACCTGATGGAGAATGGGAAGACAAGAGGAAATATGGACCTCTTTGTCTCATTCTCAACAGTGGCCATATAATTTATCATCCAAACCAGGGCCCTTTAGAGAATGACAGAGGTCACACTTGCTAATTGAACCAGGCCCACAGGCATAATTTGGGACTAATCCAAGAGAATCAGCATGTATAACAGTCTACTACACCAAGTCTTCCAACCAGCAAATAGAACTGAAAACACATGCAAATTCCTCCCATCTTGGACTTAGAGTGTCTTTGTCTCAGACTCAGAGAGGCCAAGAGATAATTAACTGATGGACATGCAGGTACCCTAGGCTTCCATTCCAAGATGCCTCAAACAATAAATTCCAAAATTGGTTGAAATTCAACATTGCTGTGTTGTGAGAGATCCTCCATTTCCCCAGTTATTATTTATGGGGCAGAGAAAAGGGACTATGGTGATGATGAATCTGCTTTTATCAGATAAAAATGGGTGGAACAGTGAAAGATCATGGTGAGATATTGTGCAGAATTTCAACAGGGCACTTTGAAAATGTATATTAGAGAAAATGAATTTTTCACTGGCTAAAACGTGTCTCTTTACAGTTGGAGCATCCATATATTTATGAGAGTTTTAGCCCTTAAAATAGTAACCCAGGACAGAATAACACACAGTTTCTTAATAGCCCTAATTTGTCAAACTCAGCAGTTAAAAAATAAATAAAAAGAAAAAAGAATGAGACAGAGAGAGAGAGAGAGAGAGAGAGAGAGAGAGAGAGAGAGATGAAGGCCAACATCTGAAATACTAGAAAAGTTACTGCACAAAAGGTCATGACACATCTGTTGTTTTAAGGGAATGAGTATGAATCTTAAGGTGGGCTTAGCCCAAGGGAAGCCAAGAGTGGTTTTAAAAGCACATGAGGTTTAATCTTGAGGACACTGGGAAAAGTGATAAAGTGATAAATAAAGCGTAAGACTTTTGGGATGGTTAACTTCACTCGGGTAAATGTTATTCTCCGTGTTCTAGAGGACAGCAGCACTGAACGAGTAGACTGCCTGAAGGAGATGTTCCTCCCAGGTGGTAGTGGTTTCACCCTAACAGTTGAAGGATGGACTAGAACTCAAAGACTGAGTAAGGGAGAAATCACTGTCTCTACCTAACTTTAAGTGGGGACACTGGTCTTCTCCTGGCTTTGGACTTACATTCAGACTGAAATTTAAATCACTGGCTCCCCTGGTTCCCGGGCTTTTGGATGGCAAACTGAACTATGCCATCACCTCACATGGGTTTGCAACTTACTGAACGTAAATCTTGGGCTTCTCAGCCTACATAACCACACAGCCAACTCCTTTTAGTAAATCCATAATTGGGATCTTTCCTTCTGTCTCTATTTTTCTTGATTCTTTTTCATTCTGATTTGTGGAGACCTCAGGCTAATATAAATATGGTACTGCTACAGAAAACAGACCAAACACAAGAATAAATGGCACCAAGAGGTTTATGAGGTAGTTTATTACATCAGTGGCCTTCCTACTAAGATCTCTCCCAAAAAGTCAGATCCCTGCCTACCCTCTGTGGGGTTTCAGGGCTCTTAAAGGGAAAGTGAGCTGGGAGGTACATAGGCAGATTTGGCACAAATGATTGGAGGACATGGGTTGCTGAAGGAGTTTGAACATCTCAAGTTACAATGCAAGGCCATCAGTTATACAAAGGCAGTAGAAACAGGGGTTACACAAAAGAAGTGTTCTGTTATCTCACCTGCCAGCCATGACTGCTCGCTCTTGGTGGGCATCCTGGGCAGGCTTTTATTTAAAATTTTATTTTCCCCTTTCAATACCAAAATTCTGAGAGAAACAAGATTTTAAGGAAGAGGTTTCTGAATTGGCTCTGGGTTTCTAGAAGTGTCCCTCTAAACCAGTGGTGCATAACCTATGGCATTCACACTGTAGCAAGCTCTCTGTACCACTGACAGCTCTAAGAGCTTTGCCATTGCTGCTAAAGTGATGAGAGTGCAAGCTGCTGATGACTCTGTATCCAGCGCATGGGAGGTCATGGAGCTATCTAGCAATGGACACGCACAGCGTGTCTCCACTAATACACCCTTGAAGCCCATCGCCCTTAATGAGTGCAGACGCAAGTGGCTTCGTCACTTTCAGCATACTTATTCGATGACTTCATATCTCAGACTTTTAATTGTTTGCTTCATTCTCTTTTCTCTTTTTTGGTCTGATGTTTTTTGTGACCTACAACTGATCTATATCTGAGAACTTCTCTAATCGTTGCCTCCTCCTGGGACACAAAGATGTCACGGAGTGGAAATAACACAGAAGCTGGAGACAGACAGACCTGGTTTCAAATATAAATCCCAATGCTTTTTGCTGTGTGAGTTATGGCAGGTTGCTGGACCTCTCAGAATCATGGTTGTGCTTCTCTATAAGATGGGGTTTTTCACAAAGCTACGCATTCTGCGTCTACAACGATCTTCGAAAATTCTTTTAACAATTGACTGACATCTCTCTTCTATAAATTCTATCATAATTTGAACACACAACTTCTGGTCTTCACTGTTATTTCAACCTAGGGAAAAACATTACATGCAAAATAAGTATCGGTTTCCTTAACATGTAAATATTTCTAATAAATGAATAAGAAAAACATAGCCCAATTAAAATAACAATAAAAAACAAGCAAAAACCATGACCAAGAAATTGACAAAAAAGAAAGAAATAAGTGACAACCAGAAATAAATATTCTAGAAACGAAATAAACCAGATTGATAACCAATGAAATGGAAATTTAAACAGTGCATATGAAATTTCTAAAGGTTAAAAGTTTAGTAGCTCATAGGGCTTTGAATGTGATAAAATCTTCTAGATAGTAGTTTAGAATATCAAAAGTCTTTCTAAAAAGTTTTGACCCTGAAATGTCACTCTAAAAATTTATCTCAAAAATTATTTTCATAATATACAAACATTTATGTATAATAATGCTTATCATGTAATTTAAATTATAGAAAATGTGGAAATTGCCTTAATGTCCAACAACAAACGATGGAGGATGCAAAAAAAAGATAAACTATAATTGTTCATAGGCATTTAAAATTATGCCTTGGAGAAAATTTAACAATAGACAAATGTGTGTAAAACAATTACTTAGAAACAAATTCACAGAAGTTCTCTCTGAATGCTTAGGTTATGGTTGATTGTTCTCTTTTCCCAAGATGTTTCTGTACTTTGAAATTTCAGTTTGAAGAAAGAAAACAGAGAAAAAGAGAATAAGAGGCACAAAAGGAAGAGCAGACATTGGCAAGAGAAGACTCAGTACCAAGATCTCTAATAGATGCCAACCCAGATGTTAGGGAGGGTCAGGAAAGAAGTGATGGGACCAATGACTGGCTTACCCACTGCCATAGTGTGAGAATTTTGCTCTAACTCTAAGCTTTCTGCAGCTTGGTGTTTTTTCTTGTCTGCTGAGGGTATAAACTGTCAGACCAACTTGTGCACTGGGTTGGTGTGATGATCAAAAGCAATGCCATATGCAAAAGCACTCATAAAACGCCAACGTGCACAAGTCCCAGGGAGTGTAATTATCCCCTTCGTTAGAGCAATCATTCTCTCCTGATCCATTATCCTCTGCTGAAGAGCTGCTTGTTGGGATCTGAAGTGCACTCAGGATTTCTACACACACAAAGGGAAGTGTGTG
>PVLD010008540.1:0-83251 GCA_004027595.1 Dinomys branickii
CACCCATAGACCTGTTCTTCTTCGCTTCCCCTTTGCACCACCCATAGACCTGTTCTTCTTCGCTTCCCCTTTGCACCACCCATAGACCTGTTCTTCTTCGCTTCCCCTTTGCACCACCCATAGACCTGTTCTTCTTCGCTTCCCCTTTGCACCACCCAGGCAACAAGCTGCCCTGCGCGGGTAGCCCACACCCTAGCGTGTGGGACTGTTGAGCCAATTTAGTTCAGCTTCTCTTACTCAGCTTGACACAATCAATCAACCATCACAACAACTAAAACAACTTTGAAGAAGAACAAAGTTGGAGAGCGAATATGATCTCTCAGAAGGCTGTCAGGTCGTATTTCAACGCTTAATGTAAAAGTTTTGGTATGCAAAGAGACAATTCTTCGTGAGTTTCTAAAGATCTGAGCTCTAGGCAAACAGCACTGGAAAACACATTTTGGGTGATTTGGATGCTTTCAAAGCTAGAAACAATGTATTGGCCAGGGGAGACTCAAGAGATCCGGCTCTCCTCAGACATGGTCACTTCTGAGGATAATTAAACCAGCGAACTTCCCTCCCTCTCCCAGAGGATTTTCTTATATAGCGGAAGGAAGAGGTCCCTCTCCCCTCCCCCTCTCCACCTCCTTCTCCCTTTCCCTCTAATGGCTCCTGTCTAGATGTTCCTCTGAAGCCTCATACGGTCATAGGAGGGGCTTTGCAGAGGTGGCTGGATCTAGAAAGTGCGATGCTGGGATGAAGGCTGTGTCATTACTAAATCAGCCCACCGATTGGTTTGGCACACCCCTAAACTGGGTAGTCCACATAGAGTACAAAAGGGGCAGAGAAAAGCTGCTGTTGTCCCTTGTAGTCTGGCGCCTTCTGCCTTCTGTTTTCTGCCCATCACAAACTGTTTCCCCTGTGTGATCCCCCTCGGCCATGCCCCCCAGCCTTGAAGCCTGTCGATTATGGACTGGAAACTCTACAAGCTATGAGCCAAAATAAACCCTTTCTCCTTTAACTTCGGGTGTCCAGTATTTTGTCTCAGCAATGAGAAAAGGTAAATTTAGCTAACATGTGTGGCACTGGCATCAAGGTAAACAGACCAACACAGCATCATCCCCCTGCTGCGTAGAAAGACTCAGCCAACCCCAGACAACCATCTTCTGACACAGGTGCAAAAGCATCTCTGGAAAGAAGAGACTTTCGATGCACGGTGCTGGAAAAGTTGGACATCAGTATGATTAAAAAAATGAAAGTAATTTTAATCCATAATCCGTACCATTTATGAAAGTGATTCATAGACTACACCTTAAAACCATACAGTCTGGAGAAAAACAAGAACAAATCTATGGCTTTGGGTTGAGCAAAGATTTCTTAAATACATTAAAATTTAAAATAGCTCTGTCTTCAAAAGAGACTGTTACAAGAATGAAAAAACAAGCCAGGGCCTGAGAGAAAATATTTGCAAAGCACCTATCTGAAACAGAATTTGTACCCAGAATGTTTAAAGAACTCTCAAAATTTAATAAAAATGATGATGTCAACACAAATGAAAGAATAAGGACCAATAAAAACTCTCTATTCCATGAAAGCCATGAGAAGATTGGCAGAAAGTGTCAAAAAATCAACTTTTACAGAACTCTAGAAAAATTTAAAAAGGCTTGAAGCAATCTGATGAGTGTTTCCTCAGGGAAAATGGATGCATTTCAGGAATAAGCGTGAGCTCTCTGGCATGCCAGCGTGGACCTATGCCCATCCCACCTCCCGGCCTCTATAGCAGCCTTGAAAACCAACAGCCCACAATCACAGCAAGTTCCAGCAGCCTCAGAGGACAGCACAGGGCCCCTTCAAGGTCGCAGTCCCAGAGAGCAGTCCGTGGGTTCTCTAGAAGAACCCACCTAACAGGCGGACATTGTTTGTCTCGTCTCTGTGCTCAGTGTGGGAAGTCTTTTCCACTGGAATATTTGTTGAAAACAACTGTTAGTGAACACAACTACTAGAGATGATGGTTTAGAAATGGATGAAACATAAGCTCAAATAAAAATATCTGTAAAATGAGATGCCTATAAGAGCACTGAAAACTTCCAGAGCCCTCCAAGTGTGTGCTGCACTCATGCACAAGAAAGGCCTGAGGATGACCTGGGTCCCACCTCTGACTAACATCAAGGCTCCTGCAGGCAGCAAGTGAAGGCGTGGGCAGAGCTATGAACTGCAAGGCTGGGTAGTAAGGATGGACTTGAAAAAGACTTGAGTTTCTATATAAAAAATCCAAAGCGATCTACCAAAATACTACTGGAGGAGTAAATGAGCTCAGCAAATTTTCAGGATACAGAATCAATTGTATTTCTGTACACGCGCAATGAATAATCCAGAAATAAAATTAAGAAAATAATCCCACCTATAATAGCATAAAATACTTAGAAATAAATTGAACAAAAGATATATAAGATTCCTACCCTGAAAACTAGAAAATATCACTGAAACAAATTAAAGAAAACGACAGTGAACAGAAAGCCATCCCATGTGCCTGGATGCCTGGACTGAAAGGCTTAAAACTGCTTAGACTGCAATCTCCTCAAAACGGTTACAAATTAAATGAAATCCCTAGAAAAATCCCAGCTAGATTCTTATTGCAGAAATGAGCAAGCTGATGCTGTAATTTGCGTGGAAATGCTAAGGTCCAGAACATACAAAACGATCTTGAGAAAGGAGGACAGGCTGGAAAACTCATATTTTCTGACTTCAAAACTTACTACAGTAAAAACAAACAAACAAAAAAAAGCCAGTAATAAACCCAAACACTGATGGTCAGTTGATTTTTCAATGAGTGCCAAGACAATACAAAAGAAACAGACTTGCAACATTAGAAAGCCAAACGCAAAAGAATAAAACTGAACACTTACCTCTTATCCTACATAAAATTTATGATGAACCGATGACTTAAATATAAAACCTAAAATTTTGCTATGAAAGTTTTAGAAGAAAGTAAAGAAATAAATCAGCATGCTATTGAGTTAGGCAACGGCTTCCTAGATGTAGTACCAAAAGGTCAAGCAAACAAAGAAAAAAGAGATGAACTAGACCCCATCAAATTTAAAACCTTGCCAGACATGATGGAACACTCCTGTAATCCCAGCTACTTGGGACCCTGAGGTAGAAGAATCTCTAGTTTGAGGACATCCTGGGCAATTTAGTGAGATGCTATTTAAAAAAATAAGGGGGTGAGGGGGTGTGACAGTCATGCTCAAGGTGATGGGTTCAATCCTTAGTAACACCAAAGAGTAAAAGAAATGTAAAATTTTCTGCTACAATAAACACTATAAAAAAATAAACTGAAAGAAAATATAGCATATACAAATCATTTACCTGATATGGGTCTAGTATCTAAAATATATAAGGCTTCTTTTTGATTAGTACATGTCTGTCATACATAATAAACACGTTCATTATGGGGAATTGCACTATAGTAGATTAACTAATGGTCCTCTTGTACCACTCAGCTGAACTGAATCAGTGTGGTGCTCAGTGTGAAAGGCCCACCTGAGAATTGTTGCCAACAGCATAAAAAGAAAACTGCAGGGAAAGATGGTACACTGATTCTCCTAGAGAACCTTGTCCTGCTGGTTTTCCTGATGTGAATTTGGCTGCTGTCATCATCGGAGGAGCTCAGGTCCTCACTGTCACTGAGGATGGCTTTTGGGGGGAGCTCTGGTCCTTACCTTGAGTGTTGCTTCCTGGCTCAAGTGCAGATCCTTCAGGCAGGTGGCACAGATCCTTCAACCGGGTGACACAGACTTCCTAGCTCCCACCGCTGACCTTTGGGTCTTCCCAGTGCAGATCCTTGATGCAGACTTGCATGAGACACTGTCGTGGGTTAGGCCCCCAGTTGGACTTGTGGAGGACATTGCTGTTGGCTTTAGATCTTCAGCTGTACTTATGCAGGACATTGCTGTGGGACCCAGGCCCTCAGCTGGATTCTTTGGGTCTCTGGTGTATAGACAGATATCCCACGCTCTTTTGCATTTGACTCTTTGGGTGAATATTATAAAATAATCCTACAAAGTATGTGTTCTATATTAAATGTTTTCTCTTGTACACTCCAGCTACAACAGGTATATTTATAAAAAGACAACCCAATTGAAAAATAAGCAGAGTTTACCTAGCTATTTCTTCAAAGACGATATTCAAAGAGCTCAACATCCCTAGTCATGAGAGAAAAGTAAATAAAAATCAGAGTGAGATACCACTTTACAACTGCAAGGATAAAGAAAAAAAAAAAGCTAGAGGGGTTGGTAATATAGCTCATTAGTACAGTGCTTGCCTACCACGCACAAGGTCCTGAGTTCCACTCTCATCACCAGGAAAGAAGAAGTGGGTGAAGGGAATGTGGAAATTCCATAGGTTGATGAGGATGACTGAAGTCAGACCCCTCATATGTGGTTGGTGGGAATTGAAAAGGGTGCCATTTTAGAGAGTAGTGTGGCAATTCCTCAAAAATTAAACACTATGTTACATACAACCCCAAACTTCCACTTGGGTATACACTCAAGAGTGAAAAATGGGCATTCCACAATGGAATATTTCTCAGTCTTAAAGTGGAACAAAATATCACTGAGTGTCAAGACACTGCTCAGGAAGTACATGAGTAACCGTGGTGTGTACATCCATTGGGTTACTATCAGGCAGTTAAAGGGGATAAATGACCAGTACCTGCGATGACATGGCTGAACCCCAAAGCGCACTGAGTGAAAGGGTGTGCTGAGGGAGCAGGCTCGTCTTAAAAGGTCACGCACCCTTTAATTGCATGGTCCCATTTGCCTGACATTTTCAGAAGCAAAACTACACATGGAGAATAGGTCCATGGTTGGCAGGGGTCAGAATGGAAAGCATGACATAAGGCAATATTCTAAGTTAATGGAACTTTTCTCCACCCTTCTGGCCATGGTGACATGAAACTATATATGTGTTAAAACTTACAGAACTATGCATCAAGAACATAAAATAAAAACTACAACACCAAAGAGAAAGTCAAGAAACAGGTATGAGGCCCTCCTTTCCTCTACCATGGACATTCTTTCATCTTTACAAAAGAAATCTCTACAGCTCTACAGTGTACACGTTTAACCAACTTACTTCAAGAATGAGCTAATTGGGTTTGTATTTATTAAATCCAAATGTTTCTAATGGGTAGATTTAATAAGCTATGGCAGAGGAAAGGTACATTCTATACACTGAAGCGTAAGAATTAATTGTTCAAGCTTGGATGCAAAAAAAGGAAAATTAAAATTCCACGTACATGATATAATGCCACATTTGCAAGAGGGAATGAAAGCACTTGTACAGAGTGAATTGGAAGGCACTTGCAAACATTTCAATCACTTGGTCAAAAAAATAAAAGACCAATGAGGGTCCCAGCTCCTTTCTGTTGTGGAGAAACGGTCTCTGTTCCAATTTCCAGGAAGTCCTTTCTGACTTTAGATGGTGATACTTCTCTCTGGCAGTCTCTGTCTCTCCAAATTATTCCCTTCCCTCCCCTCACCCTTAATGACAAACTCTGCCTCTAAGAAGAGCCCCAGCCAACTTTCTCTCCGCAGAAAAATGAACATACAAAATTCACAAGGCTCAGCACCTAATTTTAAAGGTTCATCCCAGGTAGCTCATTCCAGAGCCACGGAGTCAAGCTAAGCACCCTTCAGAGGAGATTCAAACCACATGAGCACGTGAGTGCCATCCAGACAATCAGCCAGGGTACATCAGGCCTGGGACCTCACAATCCACATGAGCCTTGCAGAAACAGAGCTTTCCCTCTCTCTGCAAACACTTTCTGGGTTCCTCTACATTCCAGGTGCTGTTCTAGATGAAGCTGAGAGAAATCATATTCTCTGCCCTCAGGGAACCGTCCTCCTAGTGACAAGATGTGAACAATAAAAACAGTAAATGAAAAGCTGTGACAGGATTGTAATGAAACTCAAGAGGTGATCTGACAGATGTCCATAAGAATGGATGGTCAGAAGTAGCATTCTGCAGCATTTAAGATTTCATAAAAACTCCATCAAGATTTGTAAGTCCTCTGAATCCTCTGAAATTAGAAGAAACAACCTCAATGTCAAGGACTGATCCTAAACCAAAAAAAGGATGAGTTGGAAGAGCAGCCACGTGTCCTCATAAGCTAATGAAGTGAGGCTCACCCACCAGGTTGACACTCCCAGTAGAAATCTAGCCTCTGTCACCCAAATGAGAGTCACACATTCCTTCCTTGCCTGCTGAGAATCAAGACCATCTGGTAGGATGGTCTTGTGCCCATCTGAAAGATAACAAGCCAGTTTCAAATGGGAAAGGGACCCAAAAATAAAGATGCAAAAAGCAGAGTCCCTCAGTCGAGCCAAATGATACTTCCTAGCAAACTCAGCTTCTGAAGGGAAATCAAGCCCAAAGGTCTCATTACAAAGAGCTGTAGCACTGGATGGTAAGAGGATTAGCTCCACCGTGAAATCCTCTATGCCAAAGCTCTTTTGTAATTCACTTAATTATAGCTCTCTGCACTTGAAAAATCATATTTTCTGTTTCAAATACAAAAAAGTGGAACCATGCTTAGGAAAACTCCATGCATAGGAAAATGGCTGTGTGTGGTGTGTGTGCGCACGTGTGTGTGTGTGTGTGTGTGTATTTCCTAAAATAGAATAATATGAAGACATTAAAAATAAGTAGGTAAACTACATGACTCAAATGACAGGTCCTGTTTCATTTGCCTAAAACTCCATTCTTGTAAGTTTTCTTTCACCCCATGTGAATCTATTTGGAATTTTCAATCACACTCTTTGTAACTCCTTGGCTGCCATGACAGATTCAGGATCAGAGCCATGACATGAAACAGGCATGTCTGAGTCTTCCCTGGGATTCTTCAACCTGGACCACAAAAGCCTTTTGCCTGTCCAGCCAACCATGGTGAGCATGTGTGCCCGCAGCAGCAGACATCCACACACAGGCTGGCATGTGTTTGCACACACATACACAGCTGTGCAGTATGGACATCAGTAGGCACCGCCTCACACAGTCATAGAGGTGCAGGCAAAGCGCAAGGGAATGCTACTGCTTTATGAAATTCAGGACACTTTAATATGAGCATTGATGTTTTCTTCCTTTTAAATATGTTTCAAATTAAAGGAAAGGTACCACAATCTGTCACTGCCAATACCCCAAGTTATATTCTGTAACTTCTCTTCTGAGTCAGTTAGTTTGGAACTAGAGACCTATTTTTCCAAAGAAACCATGTCATAAACAACAGAGGTTAGACCCCAGGCCAGACCCATAAATGCTTATTTAAACCATTATTTACTTTTGGAAAACTAGGTTATTTTTTTTTAGTCCTTCCTATGTGCCAGGCATGTCTTCCAAAAATATTAACTCATGTGTTTCTCAAAACAATCACAGATGGAGTTCTATTTGCTACATGGGGCAGCTGCAGGAGTGTCATGTCCACTGGTTTCTGTTCCCCATCACTATGCAGCCACCTAAAACTATGACATTCTCAACGTAAGAGCCCTGGGGGAGGACGGCAGTGCCCCCTTCCGGTGGAGGCGAGGCTGTGCCGTGTAGGATGAGTCCCGCTCCTGCCGCGGTGTCCTCTTTGTCGTCCATACTCTCCAGCTACACAGAAACAAGCCACCATGAGAGCATGCGCCTCTCCCTCCGTTACCTCCACTCCACCTCCGCATTCTTACCTGCCACTCACAACACCCAGCCAATTTGCTCTTGATCTATGAAGACCTGCCAAACCCACTGGACACACACAAGGCCTTCCCCGGTCTGGTGCTCCGCAGGGTAGGTGCTGACAGCTTCTGAAACACTTCTCTCTCCCCTGCGCCTTCTTGGATGACTCCCGTGTCTCCTCTCACTTTCTCCTCCAGCTTTCCTTACAGTACCATTGTCCCCTGGGTGCAGTCCTCAGCCGAGCGTCCTTATCGTATGGGCCGTGCCAGGCAGTCTCACCTACCTCCACAGCCAGAGCCGCCACATCTCAAACCTGTACAGCAACAGCCTACAGGGAAGAACCCATCTGTCCATCTCAGGAGCCTCAAACACCACAAGTGGAACAATCCCAAAGCAAACTCAGGATCCATTCTCAACCTTTCCCCCAGCTCTGTTCCCGCGTCAGAAAAGCCACATGCTCAGCATCAGGACCCAGCCACCGTCCTCATCTGGGGAACATCCTTCTACTGATGCCTCATGGCAGCCCTCTGAGCCAACCTGGCCAGCCATTGTGTTTAAAGGTACTCAGGCCTCACTTTATTAGGAGGCGGTGACACAAGCAACACAGAAATGATGGTCATAAGGAAGTTTTCCCTCACAGTCCCTAGAGATGGGAAGGATGATCTGCCACACACAGCCATGTGGGGAAGCACAGGGCTGGCTGGTCAGCAGACAAAAAGAGCGAGTGGGAAACTTGGACACGGACCTTCGCTATGGTTTCCATGGGAAGGAATGTGTGAGGCAGAGTAAGTGGACTGGGAACTGGCGAGTTTAAATGATTTCAGCAGGGTGGTGCAGCGGCTCACCGCAGTGTCTGAACCTGAATAGGACAATTAGATCAGGTGGGGGGCAGCCTAGAGTATGAGTCTAAAAGAGAAGGTGGATGGGGAAATGGGCTCTGGGTTGGCTGGTTTGCATTTGAAAGATCTGCTCACAAGCCAGTCAGCACTATTTCTAGGAATCAGCTCACCCTGGCAGAAGTGGTCTCTCTAGGGTCAACAAAGCCCCAAGATGCCAAAGAATCAAAATATAGAAAATAAAAGACATGAAGAACACTCACTAAAACTCTGAGAATAACACCCAAACAGGTTCACTGATTTGACCCAGCTCACAGACACTAATGAAAAGTCTACCTAGAGTTGACACAACACTTCACACAGTCCCTCACTCTAGACCTCACAAGAACCCTAACGTGTGGCAGCTTTCTGCCCATGCCGCATGCAAGAAACGCTGAAGCTCACAGAGGTGAAGCCATTTTCCCCAGGTCCTCGGACTGAAGAAGGGCAGAGCTGCAGCTAAGCCTGGTTTTCTCTTCCTGCCTTTGGCCTAAGAGCCTCATCTTAGGCCACAGTGCCGTGGTTCGCCTCAGGCCCCATCTGAAGCACTCATGCTGCAGGATGCCCTGGGGCGGGGTCAGGCCCCTTATGGTTATGCTGCTCCTATCTCCCCTGCTCAGGTAGGCAGAAGATGCCTCAGTGAGCAGGGAATGTTCCAGGAAATGCATGTTTATTCCAGAACGTGGCTCAGATCCCATCTTTAACTGCCTTCTCACCCAGGGAACTGGGCAGTACTGACAACTCCCACAGCTCCCTGAGCCTGTGCCTGGGGTTCTGTCGGGGCTCTAGGGTGTCATCATGTCAAGGCTGTTTCTGTCACTTGGGGAAAGGTGGTCATGGAGGTAGCCATCCTTCAGTGTAAGGGATTCTGACCTTCAAGAAGTAATCTGGGAGAAACAGAAGTTCATAACAATGCCAAGCTGAAGCTCACTGCCACATTTAGACCCAAAAGGTTTTCCATGGTTCTACTGCTCCCTGAAGTGCCCAGGAATGCAACCACAACATCAACAGATGGAAGTTTGGCATGGTCAGAACTTTATCAAGAGCTGTTCACCATTTGAAAATTTTCTCACTAACAACAAAGAAACTGTAGTATAGCACCCTGTTCCTGCTGGGTGGCTCCTGCCACACCCATGTGACTGCAGCCAGAGGGGTGGAGGTGTGAGCCTCTGCTCATTCCCAGTGTCCCCTGGGGTCGACATGCCTAGGCACTGAAACACACATTATTTTATTAAAAATCACTTCAATTTCTTGTTTGTGTCACCTGTAGGGCTTTATAATGCTTTTGAAATAAAAAATGGCTTTCACGGGACTTTCCATGACTTTCACCTTGGGATATAATCCCCCCACCCTGTCCATGGGTGCTGCATCCACAGATTCAACCAGCCTCTGACAAAAAATGTAGTTGCTCCTTGATAGTTGTATCTGTTGAACATTTACATACCTTTTTTCTTGCCATTCTTTCCTAAATAATACAGTATAATGACTATTTATAATAGCACCTACTTTCTGTTAAGTACCATGTCACTTGAAGATAATTTAGTATGTAGGAGGATTCACAGGTTATATGCAAATACTACACCATTTTACCGAAGACCTTGTGCATCCACGGATGTTAATACCCTTAGGGGTCCTGGAACCAAACCCCCTGATACTGAAGAGTGACTATACAGTAAACAATCATGTAACAAAGGACTATGGGAGCTGACTGGGTTAGAGACCAGAGGGCCAGACCAGCTGTAATGCCTCTGAGCCCTGTCCTAGATCCTTTAGCATTTCCAAGTTTAAATGCATACCCAGCCCCAAAGGGCACACCACAGAGGTCTGAGATCAATGACAGAGAAGAAAAGAGGCACACACATCATCCCTTCTTCCTCTCCTATCTCTTGTCCTGAGAGAGGTGAGTACTACTGTGTGTAGTCTGCCCAGAGCTGGCTGTGTCTTCTCTTCCTGCCAGTTCTCTCCCGACCTACAGTGGAGCTTTTCTCACCTGCCTTTGTGAACAATTTATGCTTGACGAGGTCTTTCCTCAGAAGATAGGCAGGGGAAGGGGGCCTGCAGTTCTGGTAGGTGTAATCCAAAAATATGGTGAATGATCACATTTTTTTAAATAAAATTATTACAGTAAAAGATACAGCACCACTAACACCCCTCGAAGTCCTCATCCTTAATTCATACACTGCCGTCCCACTGTCCTTGCCTCTTTCTGAAGCAGTTCTGGAAGTGCTCTTTCCTGGGCGTCTTTTAGTTGCACTGTCACTGCTGCCTCATTGTCCTGAATTGAATCACAGTATTTCAACCTTTCATGCTCATGTTTACTTCAGGGAAGAGTGAAAACTCAGTGGCAGCAGAAGCAGTGAATAAGGTAGATGAGGACACAACACCGTATTTTTATGAGTTTGCCTTTCTGTAGGATGGCTCTGATCAGCAGCATCCACTGTAGTTTTTAAGCGCACCTCCTAAAGACACTCACAAAGGAGGACTCCCAGAACTGCCTCAGAAAGTGGCAAGAAGGATGGAGTAGCATGTTCAAAGAGAGAGAGAGAGAGAGAGAGAGAGAGAGAGAGAGAGAGAGAGAATTTGAGGGAAATTAATGGCAATGTGCCCTTTACTACATTAAAGGGTTTCAATTTAGACCAGCATATATTCTGAATGCAATTCCTTTCCATAAAGGATTCATTCAGTAAACATATTTTGAATGTCTGCTATCTTTGTCACCAGCACTCTTAGCAGACTACAACTTACCATCAAATTATAGTGTCATTCCACATTCCACACTAGAAGCTTTCGACATCTGGAAAGGAGGCTGGTTCCAAGAACCTCGCAGGGCAAGCAGACTCCTGCCTAAGGTCTGGAACTTAAGGAAAACACAGGAAAGACCTGGGGTGAGCCAAACAGGGGGGTAACAAGCTGGTGGGTGACAAAACACTGCCTGAAATACTCCATGTTTCAGTTTTTAATGTTTTTAAATTTATTTTACTTAATAAATAAAACCTGTATATATGTATGATGCATGTTTTGAAATATATAGACACTGAGGAAAGGATAAATTGATCCAATTAACCTATTATTTCACATACTTCTGTGGTAAGAACATGGTAAGTCTACTTTATAATTTTGAAGAATTCAATATATTGTTATTATCTATGGTCACTATCTTATACAATAGATCTTTTAAACCTACTCCTAAAATTTTTGAATGCTCCTGTTTTTAGCGTTTATTGTATATTATGCAGAGCACTTCTGAATTTAATTTCACAGAACTACAAACTAAAGAAAATATTTTATTTGAGAAACATTGCTGGTAAATAAAAAACTCAAGACATGACCTGTGTTTATCAACTTTCATATATGCTTTAAATATATTCTGCACAGATAAAAATACAGTTACATAAGAGAGGGCAGAGAGTTTTCTAATTGGCAGTAGGCATGGCTGAGATATACTACTAAAAGATTCACTTGATGATTTAGGCATTTATTCAGAATCATAAGCAGAAGACGTGGTTGTACCTTCCTTCTGGCAGACACACAAAAGTGGTGCAGCCCACACACTTGTTTTAGTAATTTCAACACCAGCTGTTCAGGCAACTATGGAGAGAAAATGTAGTCACAGGCTGTCTTCTGGTCACTGATATGCCAAACAGCACCAAGTTCTAACCAAAACCTGAAATCTCACTTTGACAAATGGGCTGACCAAATAAAAATTTGCTAAACCAATGCTTAAGGTGGACACCCATTTTTTTTTGACTTTGTATATAAGATACTAGCAAATACAGATTTATACAAAGGAGTAGCCACCAATAAATTTGATCCCCACTAGGTGTAAAGATCAAAAAATCTGAGGCTTCTCCAGGTATGAAAGCAATCCACACTTTGAATATATTTATATAATATACAAAATTCCACCAGCAGGTCACAGGATACAAATAAAAGGCATTAAACAGCCTTTTATATTACATATAAATATCTGTATTTATTATAGCCAATATTCTCAACTATCCAACTGAAAACCGGTAACATATTTCCCACCCAAAAGCAGCAGACCAGCCCATGTCACCAGCCTCTGTAAGAGGAACAGGAGATTAACATGTGCCAGTCCCAGGCCCACGCTGGGTATTACACATCAGCTTTTGTGTCCAGTTCTTCCTGACTGATTTCCCACAGGATACACTTCTCCTCACCCCCTATAGCTGCAGCATCTGAGACCCAGCAACGCACCCTCAGCTGCCCAGCCAGGCAGTGCCTTCCCGGCCCAACTGGTGAGGACTCCACCACGCCTCTCCACTCTCACATCCACAGCACGGGCAGCTTCCGTTCTCCCGAAAATACGCAGCCTATCAACAGTTTTCTTGTTCATGAAAATGAGGCAGTTTGGTTGCCCCAGGGTTGTGACCAGGAAAAGGTTCTCTGTGTTACACATGTTAACACCTGTGACTAGGGCCAGGAAAGAGAGTCACTCAGGAATGGAGCAACTGGGACACAGCTACCAGACTAAACTCAAGGGTAAGAAATGCCTCCTCGTTTTCCCCAAGTGAAGTACAGTCACACTTCACTAAGCGACAGAGATGTTCTGAGAATGCACCGTTAGGCAATTTCACCACTGTGCAAACAACACAGAGTGCCTCACACACACCGACGCAGGCTAAGTCAGTCACTGAGCACAGGCTCCTCGGGGCCTGTTTGACATTTCACTTTTCCTTCTGTCAACAGAAGGGGCATGCTCTAAAGTAACAATGAGAAGTACAGAGCAGTACAGTAAGTAAACATTTATCTTCACTGAAGTTTCAGACTGTATGTAACTGTAGTGCTATCCTTCCAGCAAAGCCAGCACAAGAGAAGTCATGAGAGCTGCAACCTACAGGATGCCACAGAGGCAGAGCCACCCAATACCTATGGTGTTCACGTCTTGCCACAGACTACCCAGGATACTGGACATGGAACTGTGGGACTTAATGTTTGCCCAGCTGGACTTTGGTCTTGCTTCAGTTCCTTTCTTTTCTATGCCCCTATTTGTACCTTTTGGAATAGAAATGTTTATCTTGTTCCGCTGTATGTTGGAAGTATTTAACTTTCTTTCATTTGTACAGGGGCTAGAAGCTAAGAGTTTGCCTTACATCACAGAAGATATTTTGCAGTTGGACTTTTTAGCAATGCAGAAACTGCTAGGATTCTGGCAGCTCTTAGGAATGCCTTTTACCTAAAGGGATATGCAGGAGTCTTTTGCAGCCAAGGACAAAATATTATGGCTTATATCTAGATGTCCGCCCAAAGCCTCACACTGTCATAGGTGGGACTTTTTGTAGGTAGTTGTATTCGGGGTGTGTAATGCCAAGATTAAAGGTGTATGACAGCTGGATTGGTTTAGCATAGCTCCCAGCATCAACACAAACACATGAGCAATGCATTGTGCTATGCTGTTAAAATGGCTATGATGTCCCAAGGCCACAGGAATCTTTCAGCTCTATCATAACCTTAAGGGACCACTGTGACTTGCACACATGCATCTTATCTGAGCTAAACGTCTATGCGGTGCACAACAGTGTTTCCACACCTCTCTTTGTCCACCTAGTGAGAAATTACAGCTCACTGTGAACTATAAGGGTCCCAGGAGATTTATACAGCTCAGAGAATTTGGCAACTGTTCCCTTAGGGTCATCATTGAGTCTCTGGAATCCCAAGGCCATATCGGATTTTCCAAGATACTGGCTGAGGTGAGGATACTGCCTGCAGACGTCTATGGCATCCTCACTGGGGAGACTTCCCTTCCCACATCAGCCAGACACCTTCCAAAAGCAGAAATCTGGCATCTTTCCCCCAATTGCAGGAGGCCCCCAAACACTCTGGCAGACTCTGATCTCTGTGCTCTGTGAAGGGAAGGAAAAGGGAAAGCCCAGTCACACCTCAAAAATGAGATCACCGCAGGCCCCAGCAGGTCCAAATGATGAGAAACAGAACAGCACTGTGGTCTGACTTCTCATTTCAGCCCCAAGGTTCCCTACAACTCAAGCACTGAATGAGATGGTACATTAAGCCGAAGTACCTGCTGTTGTTCACACAGCCCATATGTGACCCCAAAACAGCAACACCTTCATACATTTCACCTGAGACCACACCACTGGGTCACACGTGCAGGTGCTCCTTAGGAAAAAAAGTTGTCTTTTTCTTCTTCCACATAAGGGCCCATAGGAATGTTTGAGCCACCAAAGTCCCTCTCCTATATTCCCCAAACAACTCTAACATTAGAGAATCTGATCCCTTACTGGGGCCTCTGAGAAACTGGACAGATACATAACTAAAAGGAGTTCTGCTGGGATATTGGGGTAAGTCTCCTAAAACGTGGCTCATGAATTTCCGAACACCAAAGTGAAAACTAAGCTTCCAGCACATGATGAGAACCATTTTGTACTGAAACAATTTTATTTATCCCCTTCCCAGTACTGAAAAGTATTTAAAGGATTTTTATCTCACCACAAATAAAGGGGTACATTAGCAACAGGACAAAAGTAAAGGATAAACAAATATACTTTCATTGCCCATAAATGACCCAGCTTAGGTGTCCACGTTTGTAAAATACCTATCGTCTCCTTCATCAAGGGAATTGCCAAGTCACTAATAGTAAATCTCCAAAATTCTGCGGAGGGCACGAGTAAGAGAAGAGTTAAATCTCTGATGTTCTCAGTCCACTAGAGAAGCCCCTGTACACTATGTGGGGTAACCCAGAGTGAGTTGTCAGAGACACAGCCTTGATTCTACCTCAGTGGTCATAAATTCTAAAGCTTGGCTACCACCTTATGGCTGGCCATTCACTGCTTCCACTCTAAGTGAGGTAAATGATCAGCCTCAGGTGCCCTGTCCCCATTTCCCAGAGAGTCTACTGCCTGCCTTCAGTCCACAGTCCACCCCTGGCTTGTACTAGGTGGGTTTTTACTTCCAAGCAACAGACTCCAAGTTGGCTGAGCAAAGTGGGAAATGGATGTTGTCTGAGGAATGTTGGAAGGCTTTCTGAATCCCTAAGAGGGCAACAGGAAAACCTGAAGCCTGCACAGCCAAGAGCAATGCCCCAGATCCTTCCCAGAGCCCACACAACCCCCTCAATGCTGCCAGCTCTGAGTACCAGTCCAGAACATGATGCTGCAGAGCAGGACTATGAGTTGTGCCAGGGGATCAAGCCACACAGCCCATCACCCACCGCCCCCACCTTCCTGATATGCCAGCCTTTCTGAAAGCCTTCCCCAGTGTCTTCCACTTTAGGAGAAAGAAAGTAAACCCTTAAGGAGAGTCCAGAGGGAGGTATTAGAGCACAAACATGCCAGCTCTGTACTGCCCACACTGACTCAGTAGAATTGTTCCTGGGTACCACCAAAGGGAAAAGGTGAGCTGACTCTTCATGGGAGAAACCAAGTAGAGAAAACAGAACAAATATCTCCCATGATGACCATACAGCCATCTTAACAGAGACAGGTGAACATGCATGGAGAGGAAGGTCCAACACCTGACTGACCATCCATAAGGACGTGACATCATGCCAGTGACTGACAACTCTCCTGTCATCTTGTTCTTAAGCACTTAGGGTGCCACTGACCAAGTCATATGAGAATGCAATACACTGCACAGGGAACCCTTTGATCTGAAGACTGACAGCACCAACTCAGTGTCACACAAATGATACCATTCCAAACATAGGCATAAAAAAGCCACTGTTAAAATAGAAACCGACAAGCGAGTCCTACTGCCTTAAACAGTTATCCTAGATGATACTCTGGAGACTGTGAGACTGGAAACAGAATCTGCCCACAGTGATGAGGAAATTATTTTTAAAAATAACAAAACCCACAAGAAGAACCCAGCTGGCACCTCAGAACGGCAGAACCAGAGCCATCCTTTGTCACTGACACAGCTCTGGGCCTGATGATCACAAACTACCAGGTATTCAGAGTTCATGCGGTCTGCACTAGATAAGAGACATCCTTCCCTGTCTATAGCAGCTGGCTAGACATAATGTGGGTGCTCCCTAAAAGCCTCCACAAGCTGGGAAAGCCCACTAGACCTGCCTCAGAGACCCATGTAACGGGTCCAGGGCACTGTCTGTGGGAATTGGGGTTCGTTTCATCTCTACATCCTCTTGTGCTCTATAAACCTATGCTGAGCACCTGCCATGGGCCACGCTCAATCCTAAAGGTGAGGATGTAGCTACCCAGGCCCTTGCCTCAAGGAGCTCATGTTCCAGGAGGAAGACAGGTGCCAGAAGAAACTGAGTCTCAGACAGGGAGGAGGGTTTGACAACAGATAAAGCACAGAGAGGGGACAGAGCAGAAAAGCAGGGATGGGGCAGGGAGAAGTCTTCTTCCAAGATCAGGGGCAGGAGCGCCTTCCCTGAAAGCAACCCAGGCCCAGAACTTGGCATAAAAAAGGTGATAGAAACTTGGCATCCAGCTAAAAAGAATAGGTACCTTAGTCTTAGAAAAGAAGCATGAAAAGTCTCCTGGTAGAAGGAAGAGGCACAGATGTGTATAACAGGAGAGGACAAGGACAGGACAGGGAGCCAGGATATATCACCGCGGCCAGGCGCTGAGGTCGTGGGAGCTGCACAGGGTAGGTCTGCCAGGCAGGAAGGGAAACGAGAAGCAAAGGAAGGGCTGATGTAATCAGCTCGACTGCCTATACAAACATGAGAAGCAAAAGAGGTCTTCAGAAAAATATCCTACCTTTTATCCTTGTCTAAATTACTCAGGTCTCTGGTTTTGGCCCAAATGGGTGAGTTTTGTTGCGGTCTAGTAATATTCCTAACTTGTTGCTTTTGAAAAAAGTATTACTTAGTAATCACTTTTAGGTCATGAATGTCTTAATTGTTAAACTGTGGTAAAATATACAAACATAAAATGTACCAACCACACATTTTTAAGTACGCAGTTCAGTGGCAGGAGGTCCCTCCACACTGTGGGACAGCCAGCTCCATCAGCCAACTCCAGAATTCTCTTCATAACCACAAGCCAAACTCTGTGCCCATCAAACGCTACCTTCCCTTCCCTCCCCAGCCCTGAGCCTGACAGCCTCCATTCTAGTTTCTGTTCCTATCAATCCGATTACTCTAGGAATCTCCTAAAAATTAAGCAAATTTTGTCCTTTGGTGACAGACTTATTTCACTCAGTATAACATCCTCAAGGCTTATCTGCATGGTGGCAAGTCTCCAAACCTCCCTCCTGAGGCTGCGTAATATTCTATTGTGCGGCTATGGAGCTCTTTGCCTATTCAGGTGCTGATGGCCCTCAGCTTGCTTCCACCTTTTGGCTACTGTGAATAATGCTGTTAAAATAAGTGTGTAAATACCTCTTTAAGTTCCTGCTGTCAGTTCTTTGGGATCTGCTACTTCTTGCTTTGAATGGTACTCGCTATCCATCAGCTACATGTGATCCCCAACCGTTCAGAGCAAGCTGGCAAATTGCAGCTGTAACACTGAGTTCAAGCCAGAGGACTCCCCCTGTGCCTGGGAAGAGAAACACAGACTCTGGCTCCCGGGACATACCATAGACATACAGCATTATTTCCGTTCCAACCCACAGCAAAGTCTGGTCTCAGAAGCTTCATAGGGACAGTCACCTTTCAAAATTAGCTAATGGAGTAAGAATGTCATCTTTGATTTTGGGGGAAATTTAAAATTTACTTTTAGAATCACCCGGTGTGGTGGCACATGCCTGTAATCCCAGCACTTGGGAGGCTGAGGCAGGAAGATCGTGGCAAGTTCGAGCCCAGCCTAGCTACAAAGTGAGCTCAAGGCCAGCTGGAACTGCATAGCGAGACCCTGTCTGAAAAAGACCAAAAAAAAAAAAAAAAAAAAAAAAAAAACACTTTACTTTCAGAAACCAATTATACATCTCAGGCAAAACAATGAAAACATCCCCCAAAACCTTTGTCAAACCCACAACCTATCTTTAAAATTCTATTACAAAAGTAGTCTCAAATTTTCTCTTTTTTTGTTATTTTTTTTGCTGCTATTCAGATTTCCTATAAATGATAGTAGTTAGAGCTACTTATAAAGCACATTGTGTTAAACATAACTTGATTTTAAATATTTACATTTTATATTCATTTTATATAAATTTATATTTATAAAATATATATTTACTAAAAATTATCTGAAGTCCACCATGCTGATTCCTGCCTGTAATCCCAACTACTCTGAAGGACAAAGCAGGAAGATCACTTGAGTCCAGGAGTTCGAGGACAGCTCCAGCAACAAAAATGTTTTGATAATTTTATTCTGTACCTTTAAATAGGAAAAACTACTATAAAGACTTTTATGGAACTTAACAATTTTACGAAATATGAAAATAATGCAAGAGGAAGAAATCAGAAGTTTTAATGCTAAAAACATCCTCCTAGCCAGATAGATATTAAAGTGGACTAGTTCGACATTCATTAGCACTTGGAACAAAATAATGCAATTAGTGGTGAAACTGACAGAGGTAGGAAGTAGATTTTCGGTTGCTAGGAGAGGCTGGAGGGGAAGAAACAGGAAGTTAGTGTCTAATGAGTACAGGATTTTAGTTTTACAAAATAAAAAAGTTCTGGAGATGGATGGTAGCAATGGCTACACAATAATGTGAGTATACTTACTACTAAGTTACACATTGAATAACAGTTAAGCTGTGAAAGTCATGTATATTTTACCATAATTAAAAACATTTTTCTGTGTGGCATATATACGTAATGGAGTATTATTCAGCTATAAAGAGGAACAAAATTATGTAATTTGCAGCAAAATGGATGAAACTGGAGATCGTCATGCTAAGTGAAAAAAGCCAGACTCAGAGAAGTATTGCATGTTTCCCCTAATAGGTGGAACCTTAAAAAATTTTTTTAAAAATAAAATAGAAGGGAGACAAATAGATAAAAGGCAGGGAATATGGGGGAGGAGGGGAGGGGAGTGGGGGTGGGTGTGACCGACATATATGAATGTATAAGAATACCACAGTTAAACAATATTTCGCAAAACTAATGTGCACTAATACAAAATACATTAAATTTTTCCTTACATTTTCCAATAAAAAATACCATATTACTTCAGGAAGTCATCTAAGCCAAAACAGTCACTTGATGAGAAGAAATTGCTCCAAAACTGGTTCAGGAGGGGGAAATTCTTCCCAATGCCATAGCAAATCAACAGCAGAGAACTTGTGCTGAGGAACTGTGACATCTGTCTCAGAGTGGGCATGTGCGGCCCCGAATTCAGTTGTGGATTTCTTCAAGTCTAACGCTAACGTTTCTTCACATGTTAACACGTCTGATGTTGAGGTGCTTCATGCAAGTAATGTCAAAAGAAATCGTTATCTGTCAAGCGGAGGAACAAGCTGAGAAATGGCTGCGGCTGCCTCTGCAGGCATACTCTTAGGCAGGCATAAAAGGTGCCCAGTGGCACAGCTGCTCGGGCAGTACCACAGAGCACCACCGCACAGTTGAATTTGAACTTAAATTTGGGTACCTAACAGTCTCACCAAATGTCTGCAAAAAGTTTACACCATGATGTACAACTAAGACTAGACATTATTGTGTGGGCAGAAAGTTGCCCTTAAAACAGCTAAGTGTGACAATTAAAATAAGCAGCAACTGCCACATCTTCTGCACAGATCATAAAATGTTCAAGTTTGCCGCAGGTGGATAAGATCAACTGTTGTATTTAAGGACCATCACTGAACATTTTTCTACCCTAAGTTAAAATGACTTTCAGAGCAGCTGCTTCACTTCCACAGATACGTAATACAAGTATGGAAGAGGTGAAATTCTGAGATTTGCCAAAAAGGAAATGCAGGCAGCTGGTAATTTTCAATATGCCTTGAAATTACACTGCCAATGCGAAAAGGCTATAAGAGATCAAGAATATGAGCACAGAATATAAAAAGCATTAAGGCTGTCCTTAAATTATCAATGGCCAAAAGAGATAACCGAAAAAATTGTTACTATGAATGAGAAGAAAGATTAACACTCCAGTTGTGTGACATTAAAGAACATACAATGTGAAGTATGGGGGTAAATGCAGCTACCATTGGTTAAATAATTTATGAGCATTACATTTATTATAGTATTTCTTTTTCTGAAAAGAAGTACTGTGTAACGGCAGGTGGCCTTTATTCTAGAGGGTACCTCTGAGGTCTCGGGGCTGCGAGGAGTTAGTCTATGATGAGCACGACCACCTTTGCCTCAGTGAAAGACGGTTATAGAAGGCCGCCTTATCTCCCCATTTTTATTATGAACACAACACAGACTCTCCAGCAGTCCTTCTTATCCACAGGGAATACTACCCAAGACCTCCAGAGAGAGTGGACACCCGAAACCACCATTAGTAGTGCTGAGTCCTATAAGAACTGAGTTTTCTCCATAAATACACATCTGTGATAAAATTTAATGTGTAAGTACAATAAGATCTGAACAACTATAATAAAATAGAACAACTGAAATAATATTCTGTAATAAAATTTATGAGGGTATAGCCTCTCTCTATATTCTATATGTGTGTGGGGGTGACAGACTGAACTATACTCTCCCTTCTTGTGATAATGTGAGATAATACAATGCATGTGTGGCCAGGTGAAATCAGGAGAAAATGAAAAATGGTAGCATAGCATTAGGCTACTTCATAAAGGTTACTTGAACACAAGCACTACGATACCATAATAGTCAATCTGGTAACCAGACTGACAGGCATGTGGTGTACACAGGGTGGGCACCCAGACATCCTGGGCAGGCAGAATGAGGTTTCGTGCCCACTACGCGTAATGGTATATAATTTAAAACATGAAGTGCTTATTTCGGAATTTCCCATTTGAAGTTTTCAGACTGCAGTGGTTGAGAACACAGAAAACAGAACCACAGATAAGGGGGACTACTGTACTTTTTCTAATCAGTCAAGCGTGTGCACTATAAATACAATCCCCAGTATTACTGATAAACAGTGGAAAATAGCTTCCAATGTTAATCCCAAGAGGATCCAAACATTGTCTAGTGTGTTCCAAGTTGGTGTCATTACTATGCTTACCTGAGAAGAAACCCTGTGACCAAAGAAAATAGTGAAAGTTTATGTAATAATTCTACATTACTACCAGACATTTAAATTTTACAAAGAGAAACCACAACTTGGTAATGCTATTGTTGTCTTTATCACAGAGCCACGCTATCTATCTCAACAATGAAATTTAGGAGACTTGTTATGGCACGCTATGGGATCACTTTATACTAGAAGTCCTAAATAAAAGCCTGAAACTGTACCCCAACCTATAATTTTAATACCCACCAGAAAGCCCTACCCTTAAATACTGCAAAAACAGAGGGAGCATCTTCTCCAAGATGAGCATGTTAAGATGAACATACTGCAGCGGTGGAAAGTGTTAGAAGGAAAGCAATAAAACATCTACAGACCATGGGAACAAAGGGATCACAAAATCTCTAACAAGAAATCACTGGAAAGTGAGACGTCCCCCAGAGGAATAGTGAAACCATAGAAGTTCTGCAGAATCCAAGTTACAGGACTACTGGGTGTAGAAACCCTGCTGGGAAGGATAGAAATACGAGAGGCCAAGGAAAGGAAGGGGCCAGGCACAACTTGAAAGCCAGAGACTCTCTTCTCAGGTGCTTCTCAAAAGGCACACGACCAAAGGAATTATCACTTTGTGGAATTAACAGAAGAATGGCAATGCTGCCATGAGACTAGAAATATATCCCTATATATAAAAAGTAATGAAAATGTGAGATAGAAAAGTAGGAAGGTTTAATAATGAAAAGCAGTGCAGGTACCAGGCATGATAGCACATGCCTATAATTCCAGCCCTCTGGGAGGCTGAAGCAGGAGGATCACAAGTTTGAGCCCAGACTGTGCAACTTAGTGACTTAGCAAGATCCCATCTCAAAATAAATAATAATAATAATAATTACTATTTATTATTATTATTATTATCATTATAGGGCTGGGAAGATGTAGTTCAGTGTGAAGTCTGTGAGTTCAATTCTCAGTACCACAAAAGGAAAAGAAATTGCAGAAAGACATAAAAAGCATTCAAGGAAAAAAGAAAAAAGGTAAAGAGGGTCCAATGCAGGTATAGGAATTCTGAGATGCCTGAAACAGATCACTAAAAGCTATAATACCCTGAACCATTTTCATGTTTAAAAAAAAGACATAATGGCCTGATTTTTAAAAATAATGACCTGACTAGATATTTTTCAAAAGAAGGGACATAAATGGTCATACAAAAATAGATCATACACAAACAAGCATATGGAAAGATGAGCAACACCATTAGTCATTACGGAAATGCAAATCAAAACCACAATGCGATACTGTCATCAGCATAGCTGCCATTAAAAAAAAGGCAAAACATAGACAGTGTTGGGAGGAGGTGGAAGAACTGACTGCTGGGGATATTAAATGACACAACCACAATGTAAAATGCTGTTGCTTCTCAAAAAAGAAAATTAAAAATAGAATTGCCATGAGATCCAACAACTCTTCTTCTGGACATACATCTAAAAGAATGGAAATTGGGGATCTGAAAGAGATATTCACACCGCCATGTTTATTCACAATATCCCAACATGCAATGCAATGCAAGTACCCTTTGTCAGAGGAATTATCAAGTAAAATGTGCTTATTCATACGATGGAATACTGTGCCAGCTTTAAAATAGAAGTAAATTCTGACATGTGTTACAAGACGGATGAACTTTGAGGACACTATAGTAAGTAAGCTAAGCCAATCACAAAAAAGACAGACTGCACGATTCCATTTATATGACGTATGTACGGCACCCCAATTAATAGAATGATGGTGTCAGAAGCTGAGGAGGAGCGGAAATGGGGAAATTGGTTAATGGGGATAGAGTTTCAGTTCTACGAGATGAAAAGTTCTGGAGATTAGCTGAATACAAAGTGAACATAATTAACGATATTGAACTGTACACTTAAGATGGTGAGAGGTAAATATTTTGTTTACCACAATTTTAAAAAATTAACATAAATTCAATCAAGCTATGTATGGAAAAGATATATTACATACCTAAAAACAATTTTAGCTGCAGACAGTCATACCAAGGTATATTTAGTAAGGTTATTACAGAAGAATGCATAATGAAGATACAAAAGCCAAAGAAGGGACTTCCAACACCATGTGTTATGCTGTGGTTCTCTGAGAGGAAAATGATCACACTTTGTCGCAAATAGAAAAGAATTCTATTTTTGACTGGAAGTAGATGAATAGGTATTTGCTACATTACCCTCTATTCACATCTACATCCTTGAAACAGCTGGTAGCATATGCATGTATGTAACAAAGGGCACCTATTGGTCCTGTGACTGAAATGAGCACTGAGATTAGGCCCATGGAGAACCAGAAGTTTAACGTCACCAAGCCCCAAGCTTTCACCTCCTGCTCTTTCAGTGCCATCCGTTTCACCCTTGATCTCCACAGAGTTCCCTGAGTCTTCTCTTAGTCATGATTAAGTGTCTATGGCAGTCCCAGCCGAGATCTTCACACCAAGGGAAGCATGAATATTTCTTCGGGGAAATTCCTAGAATTCATGACATTGACAGACACGGGATCTTGAGCTCATTCCTGACACAACTGCTGCGCAAGACACCTGGATACAATGACTAACTTAACCAACCAGGAGCCACCCAAGGAGCTGGGTGCAGTCATTTCTAAGCATGGAAAAGGGACATGGAGGTCAACAAAAGAGAAACAAACCCTGTGGGCACCAACGACATCTATGGCAGTGTATCTGTCAGTGTTTACTAGAGAAACAGATACAGTCCAGGATACAGATGTATAAGAAATTACAAGACTGACTTACGATGGTCACTCACACAGTCAGATGAGGAAGCATGCAGAGGGTGTCTGCTCACTGGAGACCAAAGGCTTCAGTCCAAGGTCTGGAGTTCACTTCAGCGTCACACACACATCCACATGAGGAGGTCAATGGGTCCGCAAGGAAGGCTGAAGAGTCTACGACTGAAAGCTGAAGAGTCTACACCAGAAGGTGGAAGAGTCTGACTGGAAGCTGCAGGATCTGAGGCAGAAGCCAAAGAGTCTGCACTAGAAGCCAGGAGATGATGTCCAGGCTGAAGTCAGAGAACTGGAGCTCCTCCAAAGAACAAAAGCAAGCCAATCCTCCACATTCCCCCTTATAACCAGGTGACAAGGCACCCTAGGGTGGGTCCTCTACAGCTTAGGGTGTGTATAAGCCACCTCAGTGAGCGTCTTCTACACACCTTAACTAACTGAGCCGACTTAGTTGAGCTTCTCAACTTCTCAAATTGGTACAACCAACCGCTACAGGCTGAGACTACAGTGCTTGTAGCTGTTTCTCTCCCTCACAGACACTGTCCATCTACTGAGCACCCTGGAGCCCTCAAGATAGGGACAGACACACCTGATACTGCTAAGCAGACAGATCCAAACCCTTAGTCTACAAAATAGGCATGTAACTTTCATCTAAAAAGCACAAGGTCCTTCAGAGAGAGGATGGCTCTTACAACTCTCACCTCAGAAAGATAGAACGAAATATAATCACAGTCACCTTTTATTAAAACTTGCCAAGGAGAAAGTAAGGGAAGCAAATGCATAATTAAAATACAGGGGATAGTCAATGAACAAGTCCTACTAATGGTGACAGAGGGGCCAGAGAGTTCCTATGGCTACTCACTCACTAAAATGCTCATTTATTCCATTTACTGAAAAAGCAAATGTTGTAAATAATTTAGCTCTCTTAGCAAAAGATCTTCCCCATTAATTCATCTGGATGTTATCTTGATGTTCTGAAGTCTGACAGTTACCAAAGCAAACAAAAATTCTCATGTTCTAAAGGCTAAGAAAAATCATTAATAATTCATGTGAATTGAAACTTTCTCCTACTCTTGCCATAAATTAATTTTTTTAAATAAAGCTTAAGAATTTCCAGGACTTTAAAACCACTAGCATATAAGCACAGACTAATTGAAAATAAAGTTCATAACCAAAAGTTAACGCACTGAGTGTGATATTTCTTTGTGTGTTTATCTTTCTCCAAGGCCTAATCGATAACAAGTTTGCACCAAACATGTGTGAAGCATTACATATGCCACAAGGGATCTTCATTTCCACCTCCACGAACTAGAAGTCAAAGTGGGTGAGTGATCCGCCCAGTCACAGAGCTAACAAGTGAGAACTTGTGGGAGGAGTCAGGTCTCCTCAGTCTCACCCTGATTCCTTTCCTCCCCATCGTGCCTGCCTCCCTCCTTGGCCATAGCTGGCCTCCCAGGCGAGAACATGACTGTAATAAAAACCTATGGCAAATCAGTGGCCAGCAAGGTTTGAACAGCCTTCTTACATCTAGAAGACTTCCTTGTAGCGAGGGCTCATGCAGATCACTGGTCTTGAGAGTCAGGTGAGCAGGGTGGGACTGAGGCACAAGGTGGGGGAGGCAGCTAGTTTTGCAAAGGAGGAGTGGCAGAGCTTATAGCGTCTGGTATGGTATGGATAGAGAATGTCCTCCAAAGACTCATGTGCTAAAGGCTTGGTGACTGTCACAAGTGATGGTGAGGGTGGAGTGTTTGGATGGTGGGCCTAGTGGAAGAAAGTTAAGGGATCATGGTCCCTTAATCTCTCCTAACTCTCCTTCTCTCTCCTCTCTCTCTCTCTCTTCCTCTCCCTTCCCCTCTCTCTCTGCTTCCTGGCTGCCATGAAGTGAACAATCCTCCTCACCCACATGTTTCCACTATGACCTATGATGTACTGAGCTTACTCAGGCCCAAAGCAACAGAGCCAACCATCCGTGAACTGGCACCTCTAACACCATGAACCAAAGTCGACCTCTTCCCTGATAAGCTGCTACATCCCAGGTGTTTGTTGTAGTAACGGAAAGCCAACACATAGCCCCGGCAAACCGGTGCTTCTGTGCTGATGGACACAAAGGAGCTATTCTGACTGGGCGTCACCCAGCGCTGAGGTTTTGGCCCTGCTCCTGATGACACAAATTCCATGACACTGGCTAATACCACAACAAAAGCAGCCTTAGTTTACAGCACCATTATGCCTAAGACACAAGTTTTCACCTACCCACCCACGTCATGAAACTTCTTACAATATAAATGTTTCTTTTCTATTGAAAAGAAGACAATGAAGGGACTACTGCATTTTTAGTGATCTATAGTAAATAATCAAATGTGCTTATTTTAATGGGAGGGGAGAGGTGAGGGCATAACTCATTGGTAGACTAGACAGCTTACTTAACATACCCTGGGTTCATTCCCCAACATCACACCCACCCACCCACGCCAAAAAAGATTAAAGGGATGGCAAAGTAAAACTCAATCTCAAATATAACTTTGCCAAGATCTAACAATAAACTAAAGCTGGTTCCAAGCCTGTGCACTGCACAGCAGGTCCTCAGGGCTCCTTGGAAATAGAAAGCCAGGAAGAAGCAAGTAAAGGAAACCTTGAACAATGTCACTGACAGCTCCCCACTTAGTGGCAGAAGGGAACAGCTGAAGGCAGCCTCCAGAGAATCAGGAGAATTTGTCCCAACATCTCAGTGTCATCCCAGAGATGGGAAAATCTTGGGGCATCCTGCTGGGAGGAACGCAAGAGCCTCCTTCCTGGGGTTGCAGATGGTAAATGCTTCACCATTCCTGTGTCAATGTAGGGGAGTAGAAGGTGTAAAATAGGAAAATGTATAAAAGCACTCATTTCTTCACCTTTCTTGGAGGGGAGCAGTCACTAAGATTTGGCCTAAAATTTTAAAACCTAATGCTATAAAATTTGGATCTTGAATGTCCCCAAAGGGCCACCTGTTGAAGGGTTAGCCCCAGCCTGATGCTACTGGAAGGGAGTAGAAGTTTCATAGGGCCTAGTGGGAGGTATTTCATCCTGGAGAAGAGTCCTCAAAGGGGATATGGGGTGACAGTTCTTTCTTCCATGAAGCTTCCTCCTGCACACGCTCCCACCAAGATGCACCATATCACTACAGGCAAAAACAACGGGGACTGAAATGCCTGGCCCTGTGAGCCAAAGTAAACTTTTGTTCCTTATAAGAGACCTCAGATATTTTGTTATGGTAATGAAAAGCTAACTAACACACCTAGAAAAACAGTATTAAACTTGTTAGTATTTAATATGAAAATGTGGCCACCAACAAAACAAAATTCTAGAGACAGGGAAAATATGATCTTTTTCATACTACATTCACAACGGACACAATTTGAGAATCACTAAACCAAATAATAGAAAGTTATTCACAATAAATATATAGAATTATTAAAGTAATCACTAACTAAAAATATAGTCTACCATCCAAAGCAGCAAGAAAAAAAATACCCCACATGTACACACTAAATCAGAAAAAAAAGAGAGGAAAAAAATTCAATGAAAGGGACAATTTAGATGACACATAAGGTAATAGAATTAGGACCCAAAATGGACTTACAATAAATGCAACTGAAACAAACTATTGCTATTGGCAAATGATGTCACATGACTAAAAGGCATGGTGTGCACATTTTAAACAAATAAGAAAAAATCAGAGTATTTAGCAAGTTGGCTATTTATAAGATTTGAGAGCATCTTTTTTCATATAAACAAGCAAAACCAGTTTAGAAAACATTGACTGAAAAGGATTCCATTTCTAATAACACCTGAAAAGTGGCAAATGTAGTCATCCCCTTCCCCAGATGGGGTCAGGAAGAGACTTAGAAAATTCCCAGGGCATGTTATGAGAGTAGTACCTTAAGGGTTCATGTTCTGAAAGCTTAGTCCCAATCAAGAGGGACCAGGTCCTTTTAGAGGTGAAGCCCAGTGAAGAGTCATGAGGTCACTGGGATCCATTAGTTCACTGCCTTCAGAAGGGACTAAGGCAGTTTTCATGGAGCTGGTTAGTTCTCATAAAAAGGTTCTTACAGAGCAGGAAGACCAGCCCCTCCCCACCATGCCTTCCTGTCCTGCCATGTGATCTCACCCTGCCATGTCACCATAATGCCATGATGTGATGCAGCCAGAGGGGCCCTCACCAGAACCAATGACAGGCTGTTTCGATTTTCCACCTCCACATCTGTGAGCTAAATGAACATCTTTTCTTTATATATCACCCACCCTCAGATATTTCATGGTAGCGAAACAGACTAAGAAGGAATTAATGAAAATAACATTCTTTTTCAGGAAGGCCCAGGGCTGTAGTTATTAACTCTCCCTAGATTAATTCACAAATTCACTGCCAACCAGTTAAAGTACCAAGGGGATCTAGGGACTTATTTGGGAACTCAGCAAAGTGATGCCAATAGCAATCTAAACAATATAAACACGTTGCTGATCAAAATCCTGAGTCTCCTCCAGGAGAACGGAGAGCATAGCGAGTCCTGTATCCAAACTAGCCCTTTTCTGGATCTTGGAGCCATGCCAAGGCCAATTCTTGCATGGCAGGGAGGAATAGGGAGGTAGAGGAGCTGGTCCTTCTGAGAGGAGCTTAAAGGTGTTCAACCCAAGGGGACAGAATGGTAGATGCAGAGAAATAACACAAGTCATCTTTACACTCTTTGGCTAACGTACGTGGGCAGCATGACCACCTATCTGGGTCCTTATGAGTGACGATTACTTCCCCTCACTAGAGTATAATGGCTTATGATCCTTATTAAGGATTGGTCCAAACCATTTTATTGTTTCAAGGGGTTTTAACTAATGAAATTTCATTACAAATAAAAAAAAAAAAACAGACGTGAAGAAATCTATGTACAGGCGCGGCCTCCTTGTCTGCCGATGACAGCAACGCTGCCCTCCCTGCATACTCTCCTTGCTTCCTCCCATCAAGACAGGGGGCCGGTGTCCCTTTCCCACCAAGGAAGCGGATCTGTGACTGCCTCAGCCAACAGAGTGCTGAGGAAATGGCACCATGGGACTTCTGAGAGCAGGCTGCAAAAGGCCATCCACCTCCGCCATGTGACCCTGCAACTCCTGCTGTGAGAGAAGCAGCCATCACATAGAGGGTCCAGCAAGCTGAGACCATGGTGCTGGCTGCCCAGCACAAGAGTGCAGCACAAAGGACATCCAGCCCTGCCGAGTCTTCAGATGACCACGATCCCGGGTGACATGTGACACAATCCCACAGGAGACTTTAAGCAAGAGTCACCAGCACAGGCCCTCCAAGTTCCTCACCAACAAAGTCGCCTGTGTCAAGATGCTAAGTCTGGAGACACTTTGTGATACAGCAGTGAAATGGAATTCCATCTTAAGGATGGCAGCAAGGAAAGAAGAGGGAGGATGGGAGAGGGGAAAGTGGAGGGAAGAATAAAGGAGAGGAGGGAGGGAATAAAGTAAGAAAGGAGAGAGGAAGAAAAAGAGCCAAGAGGAATTGGCCTCGTCACATTTTAACACATAAAAAATTACAATCCGTTCATTAGTTATCTGACAAATACTGGAGGTCTACAGAGAAGGCACTCGCAACGCAGTGGTGCACAGAATCTTTTTAGTTTATGGGGTTTACATTATAGTGAGAAAGACAAATTTAATTTCCAGCAGTACTAGGGGCTCAAATAAAATAAAACGAAGTAAGGGCACAGAAAGTGCCCCTTGAAACAGGGACGCCTCTCCCAGGCAGGGAGCAAGGCTGGGAGCAGGGAAGGGCTGGGGGAGTCTGCCCCGCTGCCGCGGTGCTTGTGAACCGTGCGGCTGTTCCAGGGGAACATGGATACTCTGTGTCTACCTAAAATGCCTGCACCCCTCTGTCAGACATCTCTTGGGTAGGAAATTACACCAGAAGATGCTGACATGAGTTTGGCACATACTTCCAAGTGTGGTAAGACAAAGATGAGAAGCACCGATATGTCAGAGCGACAGAGCTGATTAGAGCGTACTGTACTGTGGCCATTCAACCGAGCACTGCAAGGGCTGGCAAAAAATCCGATGATCTGTGTACACTGATCAGCGGAGAGCTGCAAGACACATTGTCAAGAAAGGCCGTTTAAAAAAAGAAAGAAAGGCCGTTACTGTGAGTGCGGTGGCTCCTCCTCTAACACTGAGAAAGAGAGGACACCAGGGGAATATATGTATTCATGGTCAGGAAGAATTCCTCCTTTCCTCAAGGGGCACCTCTGGGACAGGAGACTTGAGTTTTCCAGCCTGTACCTCTCCATACCGCTTGAATTTCTAACAAGATGCTATACAAGTTTAGCTTTTGTCTTTTAAACACCCCCAGGGGTCACTTGAGCTGTGGATGTAGCAATATGACAGCTTTTCCCCAAAGAAAGAATCAAGGTTGCCTAAAAAGGTTTGCTTTCTCTTTTGGAACTGTTTCTCCAAAAATAACCAACATTTTTCAATTAAGAAAAAATAAGAAAGAGAACTTTCTAACAACAAAGTATTCAACTGTGTTTTTTTTTTAAAAAAAAAAAACCTTCATCCTTGCAAAACTCCATGGCAGCACGTACCATACAGAATAATTAATTCTCTATGTAAACTGCTCAGAGAATCACACCCTGGTCGTATGCTACCACCCTGGTTACCTGGTTCCGCACAGAGCAGTTCCCTTGCCCACAGGTTTGCTGTCCTTGGTCTCATTTTCCCCCAGCCAATGGGAAAGGTGAGGACCCTAAGGAAGATATTTTGACACAGAGAGGGCAAAGGAGAGAGCGCGTTTATGTAACTTTTATTACAGTGTATTGTTATAATTGTTTTCTTTGTTACTGGTTATCGCTATCAGTCTCTCACTGTGCCTAATTTCTAAATGAAACTCCAGAACAGGTGTATATAGGACTGAACATTGTGTGGATAGGCTTCAGCGCTATCTGCAGTTTCAACAGTCACCAGGGCTCTTGGGTAACGGGAGACTGCTGTGTTCCCAGACTCCCACCCCTACTGCCATCCCACCCAAGAGGTCAAACGGCTCAAAACTAGAAAAGAAAAGACAGGCACCCAGCCTCTCACATCCCTTATGAGGGCAGCATGCTTCCTTGCTTCCTGTGTGCCTCTCTCCAGAGACTAGTATGGTCCGCGTACCCCTAAAGAAGCAGACACACCCATGGGCCAAATGGGCAAATCACCTCCCATCACTACTGCTGTCCACACCCCTTGACAAAGACCCCTCCCCACTCCCACACGGACCTCTCCCAAAAGGGGAGCGCTTCCTCTCAAAGAAGGCAAATTTCTTCCAAAATTCTCAAAGGACAGAGAAAATGATTTATTTTTAATATATGTTCATAGGGCATAATATTCATCACGGGATGTAGCCACATATACATGACATTCATAACTCTTCCCCCCTTCCCTATCCTCTCCCCCTCCTCTGGTTTATTCAGTATTTTTATCCCCGGAAAAAAAAAAAGAAAAAGAAAGCGCCAGCAGCACTCCACCGAAGGTCACGGACGGGCAGGGACGCCGAGCCCTTCCCGCAGGACCGGTCCAGACGCCCGCCCCCCGGCATAGCTCTGCTTCTCCCGCTTTCTCCAATTGTCCCATCTGCGTCACACCTCTTCCTCCATTCCAGGCTCCGTCCTCTAAAGCTCTCTTTGCCCTGGCTTCATCACCACGGAGGCAGGTGGGTCCCTAAGTCTACCCCGGGCCCTCCGCTCCCCAGCTGGGGACCCCAGGAATGTTCCCCTCCAACTCAGACTCTCATCTCCACTGCCAGGGCCTTGAAGGCCGTGCCATTGCAGGAGGCCCCAGAGCGGCCCATCTCACAGCCACAGGGCCGGACGCACTGATCCTAGACTCCTGGAGTTGCATGATGCACAATGTAACCTCCTTGGATCTCACAAGTGTCTGTGTGCAAAATAACTCATCACTTCCTCCACATGGGCAGCTGGTGCACAAAGAGCCAGCTTAATGTATCTGTAAAGAACGCAAATGTAAAATAGCCATCTTTGTAAAACGCTGCTTGTGCTGTGTCTGAAACCTGCAGGAGCTCCTCAGCGCCAGGCCGGGCCGGCCCCAGCCCCACTTTGGTCCTCGCGTGGAGGTCGCACAGATGCCCCTCGTTCCCTTTCTTCCTGGTGGGTTCCCATGGGGCTTCCCTGGGCTCTTTCAGACTTGGATTAATAACACAATAGGTGACCCTAAGGCAGCTTTCAAGGAGCAAGAGTGAGGTTTAGCTTCTCTTCTTTGGAAAGTGCAGAGTTCAGATGTAAACTGCTCCACCCCATTGCAAGCAGCCGGCTTTGCAGGCTGGGGTCAGGGGGAGCAGAGAACGGGTAAGACAGAAACAGTTCTGATCACAGGCACCTCCCCGTCCATCCCCACAGGCATCCACCTCCACCTCACATAATTACAGCAGGCTATTCAAGAGACTCCAGCCAGAATCCAGCAGCTACCCCAGGGGTCCCCTCTGACTTAGGGGTCTGTCCCTTAGCTGGCAGGGTTGCTTCATATCCACACTTCACGTTCTCCTCGGCAGGCACTGCGTAGCACTCAGCTGGGCCCAACAGGGAATAAGTACCTTGTTTACAGGGTCTGCACTGTAAAATACTTGGCATTTCTAGCTTGCTCCACACCCTAGATCTGCAGGCAAGGGTCTGCATGTGCAGATCAACTTGCACTTTTTGTGTCCTTACTGCCTGCCCCTCACCCCCGGTCTGAGAGATCTCAGAAGGTACCGCCAGCTTTCCTAGAGACCTACGCCAAGTGCTCAGGTTTATCTTAGAACATTGCCCTATTATACACTTGGATAACCTTGATGGGTAAAGTGATGACTGTCTGTATTTCTACTAGGCTGCTGGTAGTGCTGTCTGCTTGAGAAAAGGCACTTAGATTCATTTCCTCTTTGCACAAATGATAACAAAAAAAAAAGGCTCAGAAAGGTCAAAGAATTGGTTAAAATTATCCTTCAGCTGATCCACAAGTTTTCTTCGACACCTACCAGGGTCAGGTGATGCCTGTCCCCGGGATGCCTGTCCAAGTATCAGAGGACTCCAAAAGGTAAGGCTGAGGTGGGAGGCACCTGCTCCTAAAAGGGGCAGGGAGGGAAGCATCTGGAGAGCGGCAGGCTGCCACCCCCGCCATCACCGCTCTCACCCCTCAGAGGTTCCCTGAAGCCACCCCTTGGGATAATGGGGCTTCCCATCCCACTCCAGCATCGAGAATCACCAGGTAGGTCAGATGAAGCTGTATGGATTTACACATAGTCCATGAGGACTATGATCGCACCCCCGTCCCAGGCCAGTCCCCAGCACACTGGCTCCCTGCATGCTCACCCTCTGACTTACCATCCCAAACCACTCTGCCAGTCTCTCATTCCGTCCTTCCCATACATCCCACCCCACCACCTCCTCAAACACAGGCAGAGCCTCCCAGGCAATCTCCAGCCTACAAAACAGGGATAAGATGCCTACCCATTCCTCATGGGATTGCCGCAAGATTTAAGTCTGTAATCCTTTTAGAACAGTGTCTGACCAAAAAAAAAAAAAAAAAAAAAAAAAAAGCATTCGATAAATATCAGCTCTTGTGACTGTTCTGGTTAGTTTACCTTCTGAGCACACAGTAGCACCCTTTCCGTCAGCATTCACCTGCATGGGGCCCCTTGAACTGAAGAGCCTGGGAATAAGGCCTGTGCTCCCTTGGGCTGAAGTCCTGCTGGATTTCTGACTCCCCCCACTAGAATCATCTGAATGTAAACAATTCTCTCCTCTGTTTCTTGGAGCATCCCCTGAATGTCTTGACTGTACCAGCTTCTTATTGCTGCTGTAATAAAGTACCACCACCCTAGTGACTCCAAAGCAACACAACTGTTATAACTTAGTTGTGGATGTCAGAGCCTAACATCAGTCATGCTGGTCTAAATTCAAGGTGCCAGTAGGCCTTGTTCCTTCTGGAAGCTGTAGGGGAGAACCCACTTCCTCCTCTTTTCAAGCTTCCAGAGCCACCTGTATTTCTTGGTACATGGCTCTGTTCCTCACCTCATTCCAATCTCTCTTGGGTCAGTCATCAAAGATCCTGCTAAAATCAGACTTCCACCTCCATCTGCACTGTGACTTTGTTAGATGAGACACTTACAGGTTCCGGGGACGAGGATATGGGCGTCTTGAGGCGACCACCATGGAGCCACGGAGCCACTGAGCCTGACCGGAGTTTTGTTTCTTAGAACTAGGATTAGCCCAACTATGTACTTGCTATGGTTTAGATGTGCTTTGTTCCCCCAGAGGTTCCTGGGTTGGAAGCCTGGTCCTCAGTGTGGTGCTGAGAAGTGGAACTTTCTGAAGTAGAAACTAGTAGGAAGTTCTTGGGCCACTAGGGAGACACGCCCTTGAAAGAGGTTGAGCTGTTTCTTAGGAGAAGGCCAGATAGTTGTTATAAATCCTGAGCCTAGCCCAAGCCCACCTTTCTTGCCTCCCACCTGGCAATACAATCTCTCCCTCACCCATATACAAACTTACACCCTTGTGCTGATATCTACCTTCTGCCGTGAGGTCCTTCCCAGAGCCAAGCCAGTGCAATGCTGTACCCTTCAATCTCCAGAACTGGGAACTAAATGAACCTCTTTTCTTTATAAAGATAGTTTGCATTAGGTAGCTCCTCATAGTAATGAAAAAATGGGCTAATATACTGTTCTACTATTAATAAAAGTGAAGCTCAGTGCATTTCATGTTTGTATTATACAGATGAATCACTATGTGAAAGGCGTATTGGCAGAAAAAGAGCAGAGGTGGAAAAGCCAGGCGTGAGGTTACCAAAACAATTGGGGCAAACGATATGTGCAGTGGACAAAAATATTTTAGCAGAAGAACCAATAGCTCTCTGTGATGACAAGGTGGAAAGAAGGTCCTGGAGATGTCTGGTTTCAGGACCTAGGTAAATGGTGGCACCACTCCTTGAGAACAGAGAAGACACATGACTGGATGGGAAAATGAGGAACTTGGGTTGGGATGTCTTCAATTCCAGGTGCCTGTGGCAGGCCCAAGTAGAGAGTCAAAGCTGGCAATGAGGTATTTCAGGCGGAGGGAGGACACAGCTCCAAAGGAGAAGAACTCTGTGCATGATACGAGTACCTAGCCAGTACAGGGTGACAGGAGTCTGGGCCAGCGATGGTCCCTGCTGACTTCTGGCTAAGATTTACCTCATCCTGCTGCACCTTTTTTTGTCAACCCCTGTCCTTGCTGTCTCAGCTTTCAGGGGCAACACACAGCCACCATTCCCAGAGAATACGGCTATGTCACCTTCAACTCCTGACCCCACCTCACTTTAGGATGGTCCTGTGGACCCAGTAAAAATGGGCTCCATGGGATCCAGCTATGATGGTCTGTCCCACAGACCCAGCTAGGGGTCTCTCTGCCCACCGCTGAGGGGGCCCTCAGGGCCAACACTCTGACTCTTCATTCCTAGCTATGTTTAACATGTCCCACTGCAACATGGAAACTTCCGGATGTCTTTTTCTCCTCACACAGTCCATGGAAAATCTCACGCCAAGAGTCAGCAAGCTATGGCCCATGGTCCAAACCTGGCCTGCTACTTTTACTAATAAAGTCTTATGGAAACACAACTATACACATTCATTTATGAATTGTCTGTCTGCTTTGCACTACAAAGGAGAGTTTAGCAATTGCCGCAAAAGACCCTTTGGCCCACTAAGCCTTGAATGTTTACTATCCTGCACAGAAAAAGGTTGCCAACCTCTGCATTAGACATCTTCCTCCTCGTGGCCACCTTATGGCTCCTGTATTGTGCTGAAGGATGTAGAGAGCGAGGGAGCAGCCCCCTGGCTCCCCTGGCTCCTGTGATATGGAGCAAGGTGAGATGTTATGAGGCCGTGCCCCTTCTCAGGGACCCAGCTGTGCTCTCTGCTCCTCGGTCCCTCTCTCCCACTCCTCCCGGGCCCAGCGGGCTTTCTCCTTCCCCTTCCTCTCTACTTCCTGTTAGACGGGATCTTCCTTCTCATCACATCCTCCTGAATAAAACCATCTCAGGCCTTCTGATCTTGACATCAGCATATGGTTCTTTTCTGAACAAAGTTTTATTGGAACACAGCTACACTCACTCATTTACTAATTCTCTGTGTCTGTTCTGTACTACAGCAGAGCTGAAGAATGAGATTCTTTTTTCTCTTGCAGCAAATCCTGCTTTGCATAGCTGTAGCTCTTTAGAGACTCAGTGTTGAGACTCCAAGCTGAGCAATGAGCCCTTTGTTCTAGATAATACCTGTTCCTCTCCCAAAGCAATGAAGGCCAAGTGCTGCGGGGTAACATGCTTTACAAGAAGAAAAAAATAGGTCAGTTTAGATTGTCACAAATATTATTGCAATAAGTACACGACAGGCCAAAGAGTTTCCAGCCAACAGTGGAACCTGAGGTGTGGAATTCAATTTGGAAAATCAGAGCAGGACTCCAGGGGCAGCTGGCTGGAGACAGGCTCTACTAACCATTCCTGGACGATCATCTGAGCCTCTGGAGTTCTCCTGCTCATGTAGCTCTTTCAAGGAAGAGGAGAGAAAGAAGGCCACTGAAAGTTGTGAGTAAAGCTTAAGAGCAGTTCCAGAGTCAGCCAGAGAGATGAGTCTCGGGTCAGCACCTGGGGGAGAGAAGGCTTTCAAGGAGTACGATGTTCTGCACCCAGGCGACCCCACAGTCCACAAGTTCCGAGAGCAAAAGGAGACTGGAATAGAATGCTGAGTCAATAAAGGTCACCTTACCCATGTAAATGGACCCCAGCCCAACAGGCCCCCAGCACCTATAGCACTGGAGTGTGCTTTCCAGGAGGAAGCCACCAGAAAGTTGTCCTCTCCAAAGAACCTCCTAGGTCTTCACCTCCAATGTGAGAGGTCATGCCCTACAGCTCACTCTCCAGATTAGCCAAGACACTGAGCAGCTCACCTGGCCCAGCTGGATCATCCACAGGTAACACTGGCCAGGTGATACACCCTGCCCACGTGCAGACAGGGCTAAGCAGCCCTTCTGTGATGACAAAGATGGAGACAGGGGGTAAGACCTACTAAATACCACTTCTAATCCATTCTACAGATGTCAAAGGCCAATCAAGACCACTAAGAAAAACCAAAACCACAAAAGAGTTTCAAAACTAAACAGAAAATCTGACCCTACCACAAGAATTTTTTTTTTACTTAATACCAATTAGTATCCCTTAGGTAGAAATTTAAAAATAACCCAATCACGAAATAGGACAAATATTAAGAAAAAGCCAAAACTATGAAGGAGAGTAACGAAATTAATCATGTTTATTGTGTAAAATAATGATTTAATCCCACCTGCAGTCTCCAGAGAATCATGGAATCACAGGGCACATCTGCAGCCAAGCCAGAAGGGACGGTGCCAACCTGCAATTAATGTCACCCTGTGCTGAGGTCTAAGGCAGAGCAGAGGGCAACCTGTACCAACTGTCAGACTGTGTACAGAAATGTTCAGCATAATGGTTTGCACCTGCTTCTGCTTCATTTTTGTTACTGAACTGATCGTGCAGCCTGGTCTTGTCTGCATGACCAGAAAGATAGAAAAGACCTCTTCTCTAATGAGCCTGCTACTCCCGAGGCCAAGGGTTTTGCCACTATCCCAGCCACCTGCAACCCAAAGACAAAGCACACTTTGTCCTTGTGTGCGCATGGTGACATGGACCTCTTATGTCTTTGCCTCCCTCTGCAGTGCACCGTTTCTCTTTATTAAAGCCTTATGCAAGGATACACTATGGAGTCTCCAGAGTCCTTTCAATTGTCTAATCCTGGGTCACTGGTGCAATTATTTTTTAAAACTTCAATACATGATCTGTAAAAGAGCTTCAAGAAATCATCCGGATTACAAAGTAAAAGGCAAAGAAATGAAAAGTGGGAGAAGTTAAGATACCTAGAAAGTCAAGACAGGAGGTCAAACACCTAACAGAGGTTCCATTAAAAAGGGCAGAGGAAAAAAAAAAAGAGCAAATTTTCAGCATTAAGAGAAAGACACATAGTGGCTAAGATCCTTCACTAAATACTAAATATCAGAACACCAAGAACAAAGAGTGAACCCAAGAGCCATCTAGAAAGGGAAAGAGATTCAATTACCAACCAAAGAATACGAGCCAGTTTGCCCTCAGATGTATCTTTAGTGGTTAGCTCAAAGGACAGTGGCATGCTTGCCACCAAGAAAGTAACAACAGAAAGGTTGAAGATACTGAACTTTGAGAATGGAAAGGAAAGAAGTGGAGGAACAGATTTCTCATTTCATTTGGTATCTTTCCATACTGCAAATTTTAATGTCCAAGCACCTATATTACTTACCATGACCCTCACAATCATCATCACTATCCTAAAATTTACACAGTACTCTCCCCTTACCCATGGCTTTGCTTTCTGAGGGTTCAGTTTCTTATGGTCAATCATGAGCTAAAACATTATGTGGAAAATTATAGAAACAAACACTTCCTAAATTTTGAATTACACACCGTTCTAAGTAGTATGAAGGATTTTCATACCAGACTGCTCTGTTCTGCCATGGATGTGAACTATGCCTTCATCCAGTGTATACACATTATATACACTACCCACTTTTTAGTTATCCAGCAGCTATCTTTGTTATCAGATCAAATGTCATGATATAACAGCACCTATATTCAGACAACTCTAATTTTAATCAATAATGGCCCCAATACACAAGAGTATGTCACTGGCAATTCAGATACAACAAAGGGAAGCTCTAGTGTGTTTCCTTTATATATACAAGAGAAGTTCTCAACCTAGTGACAAAAGAAAAATATCATAACAGCGTTGGTAGAGTAAGAACAAATCTAGCCATAAATTTATGATGAAGAAATAAAATTTGGGCTAGTTTTGCTGTCACAACTCAAACTGTGAAACTTAAGCCACGGTGCAAGGTAAGTGCAAAATGAAAGTATACTTATGTATACTTATGTATAGTATAGGGCTTATGTATAGGGCTCCATATGACCCAAGATTTTAGGCATCCTTGGGGGTCATGGATCATCTCCCCGTGGACATGGGGGACACTACCACAAACACAAATAGTATGTGCTTTCACTACCAAGGAGCATGCTTTTTCTACCAAGTCCCAGGTTCTTTCTCCACACGGAGGCACTGCTTCTCTAACTCATTCCAGGACTGTCTTGTAGTCCAACCCTGTTACTGAAAGCCCTGCATCTGGGCCACTGGGAACAGCCACAGGAATAACTTGACATCACTGGGCAGGGGGTTCTGGGTTTCCTTCTTGTCTTTCTTTTCTTTTCTTTTCTTTTCTTTTCTTTTCTTTTCTTTCATGTTTCCCACTGATAGTGGAGCAAGAAAAAATAAAGCATCATAAAGTGTGTGTGTGTGTGTGTGTGTGTGTGTGTGTGTGTGTGTATTACAAAGAGAATGACAGTCCTGAGGAGAAGCCATTTACTACTTGTCATGACAGACTTGCAGTTCTGTCAGCCAAACTGTGCTCCTAAGAAGGAATTTCTTCACTTTTAACAGAGTGCCTGCCATGCCTCACACCCTCTCATGGCACCAAAATGCAATGGCAGACCCAAGAAGGCCCCTGGTGACATTGATACTGCATTTGATGGTGTGGAAGGTACTAAGCAAAGGCTTTGTTTCTCTGACTTTTGCTGGTACTGCATCAAAAATCAGTGGGGTGTAAGTAGGAAAAAATTATTTGTTAAATCAGAATATTCTGATGAGTATACACTCATTGTGACAAAGCTGCTTACTAAGATTAAACATGTAAAATTAACAGAATCATTTCAAGTTCTGATGGGGGCTCCAAAATTGTATTTGAAAAATCATTGCTTGTATTCACTCTCAGGGATATTATAGTCACCCCTCAGCAGCTATGGGGGCTTTTCGCAGGAGCTCCTTTCCCAAGCACACTAAAATCCACAGATGCTCAAGCCCCTTGTATAAAGTGGTACCAGATTTGTACAGAACCTGTACACATCCTCCTGCATTCTCAAGCCATTTCTAAATGACTTACACCTAATGCAGTGCAATGCTATGGAGATAACTGCTATGCTCCATTGTATAGGAGAAAACAACAAGAAAAAAGTCTGTACATGTAGAAGTACAACTTTTTCCTTATATTTTCCATTTGTATTTGACTGAATCTGTACATGTGAATCCATGGATATGGAGGGCTGACTATGTCTATAATTTCCATTACAGAATAAGAAGCTAGCACCTCTGTTAAAATTAGATAAAGTCGAGCTTCACTTTTTAAATTTACTTTTTGATAAAGTTTCAAATTTTCTATGTAAAAGAATTTGCTTACATTTTCAGGATTTTAGAGCAATTATCTTGCACGTCTAAGTGATACAGAATCCAGTCTCAGGTGCTAGTAACCGCCAATGCAAAGTAGTTTGTTTACATTTGTTATATTCTCAACAGTCAGCTCACTATTCCTCTTCCTCTCCCCAGAAGCCAGTATGTTAACATCCCAGTTCCTGTGGACACCATAAATTACCGTCCACCTCACCATACTGTGTCCGCTGGGTAAAATACAACACATTCTTCCCCAGGTGGAAAAAAAGAAGCAAAGAGCCATGCATGATTAAGTGGGCACTATAATTTCAAGATATGATATAAAAAGTGGAGAGGGATATTAGAGTATGCACATTTTCAATTATAAGATGAGTAAATTCTGGGTATCTCATGTACAGCATGGCCATAGTTAATAATAATGTATTGGATACATAAGATTGGCTATGGGAGTAGATCTCTAATATTCTCACTATAAAAACAAAAACTAAAAGGTCACTATGTCAGGAAATGAATGTGTTAATTCATATATGAATTAACATATATGAATATGAATGAATCATTGAATGATGAATCATTGCATCACATATACAAAACACCATGCTGTCCACCTTAAATATACACAATCATACCTCATAAAGCCCTGGAGGAACAAGGGATCAGGTCAGCTAAAATGCCTAAATGCAGGAGTGTAAGTTAGGTGGGTCTGAAGCCTGGGCATGCCAAGCGTCAGTGCGTCTGGAAATCTCTTTGATGTACCCAGTCTCCCTGGGAAAGCCTAGGGCTACCCCTGGCCAGCATTCAGGGGGCCATGCGGCTAGGAAAGCTACATGGAACCTACATACATCCGTTTAGATCTTAAGTGCCCTCCAAGCTCCACGTGGTGAAGGCAGCTCCCCAGAGTGGTGCTACTGGTACTTAGTGGGTCCTTAAAGAGGTGGGGCTTGGGGGGAAGCATCTAGGTCCCTGGGTGTGTGCCCCTGAAGGCGACCTTTCCTCTTCTCTCCTGCCCTTCCCTTCTCCATCTCCCCCCAGCCATGAGACGAGCAGTTCTCGTCTACCACACACTGCAGTCATGATGAGCTGTCTCACCACAAGCCCAGAAGCAATGGGGCTGACCAATCATGGGCTGGAACTCCTAAAACCAAGGATTAAAATAAACCACTGTTCTCCATAAATGGATTATCTCACATATTTTTTAAGTAACAGAGAGCTAACACACCACTCCTGCCAGAAAGGTAAAGTCAGTTTCTCAAATGTCCTGAGACACACACACCACACACACACACACCCGCAGGTGATGGCCCCAGCAGTGAATACCTACAGGATACCAAGAAGGATGAGGTGCTGGGAGCTGAGAGGACGGTGTGCACCACCCCTACCACATTTATCAACACCTCTCCTTTATGAGTGCCAACCTGACGGCAGCTCTGCAACAGCACGATGCCTCCCCTTAGTCTGAACTAATCAGCAAGTATGGAAATAATAGAAAGCAGTCTGCAAATCCATCGTAGCCTTTATTATAATACCCTTGATCTTCAATAAAACCACAGGATACAATACTTTTGACCTTTTCAAAATTCCTATTTGAAATTCCCCCAGTAAAAAAAATGAAACATAAAAAGAAAAAAATTCTCTCTCACGTATTCAAAGTATGTAGACTTATAATATTCAGGGTGGTTTTCTTTTGAAGAAGTCTTTTAAGTGAACCAAGGACCAGGAGAGATTCCAAAGGTTTCTTCCGGCGGGATTCGCAGGTGTGAGGGTGGTGGATGGTAGTTATGGAGATGTGGTAAGGTACAAAGAAATCACTTGGCCTCAAGAAGGATGGGATCATGTTTACCATTTAATGGATATTGGTCAGCTTTCTCATGACTGCGACAAAAATTACTCGTAACTTAAAGCGGGGAAGGTTTAATTTGGGTCTCAAAGGTTTCAACCCATGGTCCTCTGGCTCCAAGGCAGAAACATGGTAGAAGGGTGTGGTGGAGTAAGCCATTCACTTCACGGTGGGCAGAAAGCAGAGCGGAAGGGAGAAATGCCAGCAAGACTTTACCCTCCAAAGACATGACTCCACCTCTTCCAAATGGGCTCTATCCACCGCAATGCGTATGTACTGAATCCACAGCACTGTGTACTTTAAAATGTTTAACACAGTAAACTGTAGTCACAGGGACAAAATACCCAACACCCCCAACAAAGCAGATGATTCTTTGGGCTCAGTTTTCAGAGGATTGAGTCCATTGTCACCTGGCTCCAAAGCAGAACTGTCATGGTGGAAACACACGGCAGAGGGTAACTGCTGACCTCATGCAGGCAGGAAGCAAAAAGAGAAAAGAGGAACCAGGGACAAGAATAAATCCTTTCAGGTCAAGCCCCAGCGACTCATCTCCAATCACCCTCCACCTCTTTATAGCACAGTACTCAGCCATCAAGTTATCAATGGATGAACCGGCTAATGAGCACGGCACTCCCAGGGTCGAATCACCTTCCCAAAGATCACCTCCGAATACATGAGAATTCGGGTAACATTTCAGAACTAAACCCTATCTTTAAAATTTTGAAAAATAATTTCTGCAAAGTCATCTTGATTGACCTAGCAAAAGAAGTAAAAACATTAAAACTAAAATAAGGCATAGGGAGTAAAACTAAATCTACCAGTTATTTTAACAAATGAGAGTGGCCTGAATTCCCTGCATCAATAAGGATTTACAACTCACATTGAAAAAGAAAACCCAGCCATGTTCTATCCACAAGGGACACACCTAAAACAAAATTTTTAAAGATATTAGCTTCCAATTCAGGCAAGATAACAACCTATACTGACACAGACATATTTCCACTACAAGTACCTATAGATACTGAATGTTAACCACAAAACAATGTTTAACGTCCTTAACTGGAGACACAGGGTGGAGCGTGGCAGCAATCACAGCAAGGTGCATTAGCCAGGGACTCAGATTTTGATGTCCAAGTAGAAGAGTAAAGGCCACAGATCCACAGAAGGTGGAAAAAGGTTACTAAAATCAAAGCATAAAATTGCCATTCACAAAACAGGTATTAAAACTTTAACAAGGTAAAACAACAGCATTTTCTCTGGCCACAATGTTATGATACTAAAAATCAATAACAAGAAAAAATCAATATACTAAACCAGTAGCACATCTATACACAGACAATGAACTACCCCCCAATCAAGATAATAACACTATTTACAATACCTATAAAAAGATTAAATACATAGGAATAAATCTAGCCAAATAGATGAAAGATTTGTACACTGGAAACAGGAAAAATAATGAAAGAAATTTAAGACAAGAATAAAAGAAAAAGAAATCCCATGTTCATGGATGGAAGAATTAATACTGGCAAAATGTCCAGACCACAAAGAGTGAACTACAGATTCAGTAAAATCCTACCAAACTTCCATGATATTTTTCACAGAAATAGGAAAAACAATCCCACATTTCTCATGGAATCACAAAAGACCCTGAAGAGTCAAAGCAATCTCAAGCAAGAACAAAGCTGGAGACGTCACACCACCCGATCTTGAATAAAGAGTGTTGGGAAAACTGGATCTCCCCATGCAGCAGAATGAAAGTGAGCCCTATCTCATCCCATAAACAAAAATCAACTCAGAATGTATTAGAGACTTAAATATGAAACCTGAAACTATAAAACTACTCAAAGAAAACATAGAAGAAAAGTTCTCGGCATTGGCCATACCCACATTTTAAATATATGACTCCATAAGCATAGGTAACATCGCAGAGATAGACAAATGAGAGAACATCAAACTAAACAGCTCCTGCACAGCAAAGAAGACAATCAACAAAGTGACAAGACAACCTACAGACTAGGAGAAAAATATATGCAAACCATATATACAAGAAGCAGTTACTATTCAAAAAATATAAGAAACTCAGACAACTCAATAACAAGAAAACAAACAATTCAATTTAAAATGGGCAAAAAACACTAACGAGGTATTTCCCACAAAAAGGCATACACATGGCCAATGGCTAAGTTAAAACAAATGCTCAACATCACTAATACTCAGAGAAAGGTAAATTCAAAGCACAGTGAGACATCCCTTCACTCTATTAAGAATGGTTTTTAACAAAGACAAAAGGTAACAAGTGTTGGTGAGGATGTGGAGAAAAGGGTAATCCTGTACATGACTGATGACCGTATAAATTAGCACAAGCATTACAGAAAACAGTATGGGAAGTCTTGCAAAAATAAAAAATAGAACTATGTCATCATCCAGGAGTTCCACTTCTGGGCAGATATGCAAAGGAAAAGAAAATGTACGCCAAGGAAAGAGTTTCGCTCTCTCATTCATTCCAGAACTGTTCACATTAGACAGGCTATAAAATCAGTCTAAATGTCCATCAACAGATAAACGAATAAAGAAGTAGATATTTTAAAAAGTAGAAAATCTTATCCATTGTGAAAACGTGGATGCGCCCAGCAGATATGTTAAGTGAAATAAGGTAGGCACAGAAAGACAAATACCATGTAGTGCCGCTCATTTGTAATCTAAAAGAAGCTGGGTTCACAGAAGCAAGGAGTGTAATGGCGGCTAACGGGGAGGGGTTGGTGCATGGGAATGGAGAGGTGACAGGCACAAAGTTTATTTAGGAGGAATAAGTCTGGAAATCTGCTACACAGTATCGTGACTAGAATTAATGAGTAATGCAGATTTGCAAGTCGCTAAGAGAGTAGATTTTAAATGTTCCCATCACAAAATTCTAAGTATGTACAGTGATAAATATGTTAATTGGCTTGATTTAATTATCCACAATATACACATATATTAAAATGTCATATTGTACACTATGTACATAATTTCTATTTTACAAAGACAACTTAAAAACATATCCAACTATAAGCTATCTAAAGGAACTCACCACAAATAATACAGAGTTAAGTTAAAAGTAAAAATTGGGGGGCTTTCACTCTGAAGCCCCCACCGCCTCACAGTAGCTGTCTCTCCTCTTTCTTTTCCATCTTTTCCCCCAAATCAACCATCTTTTGTTATACTAAATAATAATAAATACGAATGTTTAAAAGTTAAACAACGAAATAATAAAGAAAAGCCGCAGTAGCTACATATGAGCATCATACAAGTTATACTTCAGATGGAAAAATGACCACGAGTAAAAGGGACATTACCTTAAATAAGTAAAAGGTTCAACTCATAAAGAGTTGCATATATTGCACATTATAATGCTAAATATATATGAACCCCAAAACAGAACACAAAGATAAAACAAAAATTGATTAAACTGAAGAAGAAATAGAAAAATCCATAATGATAGAGATTTCAGCATTTCTTTCTCCATACTAGACAAAACTAGTAGATTAAAAAAAAATCAAAGGTGGGAGAGGCCAATTAATTACAACCATGGAGAGAGCTTAGAAGCAGTGGTACCCTTCAGCAGCGCCCCCAACAAGCACCTGATCTAACATCAACCTCAGTTCAAAGGTGCAAGCGCTCCTTGGAGAGATGGCAGATTTCAGAGAGGGAGAAAAGAAATGCATTGGTAGGGCTGGAACGTGTGTCAGAGCATCATAAAATATAGAGCGTATGATGCGGACGTGTTAGGACAGTTTGAGCATCAAAATGTTAGTATATGGCAACCCAGTGAATTAAATGGGTAGCCATGATCGCTATTGCTACAAACTTTGGAGTAAATGAGTGAATCAATACATGAATGAATGAATGAGTGGGAAAGGAGGGGAAGCTCTTCTTACACAGAATAACAATAAATGCAGAAAGATGGGAACAGAGAAACATGACGGGGTAGTCATCACAGGTGAGGCTGACTCAGGCGGCTCCGCAACAGACACTAATTTCATTGGCACAGGTTTGACCCTGATCCGGATATCAGCTTCGTCTGAGAACACAACCCCATACAATAATGGGGAAACGGTACAGGTAAGAAGGTAGCAGCTGGCACCACGCCAATACCAACCGATTAAGTCTAAGATCACTGAGGGAGAGTGGACAACAAACATGTCCTGGTGGGACACACCGCAGGAGCACGGCACCATTACCAAGGAAGTCTTGCCAAGAATGTGTGAGCTACACTTGACCCTAAGTACAAATCACAGGGATCCAGGGTTAGGGGCATCCTCCAGGACATACAGCTGTGGACAACAGTGAAGACCCATGTAACACCCCTGGGTAGGATCCTGGACCCAAAGGAAGCGCTATTTGGACAGCTGACTCTTTGCACAGGATGAGACTGCTGTAGTGGTGGACACCTGTCATCCAAGCACTGTGGGAGGCTGAGACAGAAAGATCACAAGAGACAATTCAGCAACTTAATGACCTAGGCAATTTAGCAACTTAGTGACCCTGTGTGCCAAAATGAAAAAATAAGAGGGGCTGGGGGTGAGGCTGAGTAAGAAGGCTCTGGGTGGAATCCTCAGTACCACTAGACAGGATAGGGAAGGGACTCTGCCAGTGTTGATATCTGAAGGTAGAGTGGCTTTGTGCTGAAGAGCATCCTTGACTGGGAGAGATACACTGAAATTTTTAGGAGTGAAGCCACATCATGTCAGCAGTCCGACTCCTAGGAAGTTAAGAAAAAGGTGAATGATACTAGGTTTCAATCTGATTGAGAAAGAGACTGTGCAAAAGCACAACCCATGACACAACACAATAAAATGGTTATCATCACGGAACTTAAGTAAAGAGAGATACAGGATTCCTCAGTTTTGTTCTGTACTGCTTTTGTGCAGGAAGTACTTAGAAATTTCTTTTAAATCTTTCCAAAATAATATCTCTACAAATACAATTTCATTTTTTGCTAGCCTATAAAAACTATGATTTTTTACTTGGATGCCCAAAGGATTTTTCCTTAATCTTTAAAAACCCTTATTTTAGAGAAATGTCTCAATTTTGACTACTTGCCACTGATTTTTTTTTCCCAGTTACACAGTGCATGCTTCCAAGTTTCCTTTTATTTCAAAAATTGTTTTGCATTATAGTTCTCAATGTTTATTTTATTCCGTTGTTGTTCCTTCATGGAATACTTTAATTACACATATATTGGAATTTATTTGCCTGCTTCCTATATTTTTTCTAGTCTCTATTCCTTTGTGTTGTTTTCATTTTTCTCCTTTTCATCTTCTGTGTTTATTTCTATAATTTCTATGATATCCATTGCTCTTGTTTGCCTTCTAATTTAGTCTTTGTTTCTGAAATTTATTTTTAAAAATTATTTCTGTCATCTCCATTCTTTCATAATTTTTATCTAGACATACTTTCATATTTCTCTTAATTTCTGATATTACTCTTCCAAAATGTTTTGTATTTTTGACTGTTTTGTTTTGGGGGTTGTTTGGTTGGTTAGTTGGATGGCAACACTTTGGATTGAATCCAGATCCTCAAACAACTAGGCAAGGCCCTGCCGCTGAGTCACACCCTTAGCACTTTTTCATTTTGAGGCAGAATTTCATTGAGTTTCCCAGGCTGCCCAAGAACTTGTGCTCTTGCTGCCTCAGCCTCCAAAGCAGCTGAGATTACAGACATGTGCCTCCGTGCCCAACATAACTTTGTTTTCTTTTAGCTTACATGGCAGCATTAGTTTGTAACTGTTCTCGTGCTTTCGTTTTCTGTAATGCCATTATGCTCATTTGCATCATGTTTCTTTTAATAGAATTTTGCACGAGTTTGAATCGGATTCCTTTTTGTTCCCCAAGTTTAGAGGAGATGGATTTTTCTGTATATTATATTTCCTGTGTATTAGGAGGAAGTAGCTAACAAATGGGGTGGGCGGTTGGCTAAGACAGCTTTCCTGGCTGAACTGTGCTGATCTTCGTAAGACTCAAAATGTGAGCCCATATGTACCCACTTACTTGTTTTTTCAGTTAAATCTAGAACCTCTGTGAACCCCTTAGTTCTATATCTTAGAAGTTCTTGTTTTCAAAGGCTACACTCTCAGCTTTTCAAGTTGTTTTATTTTGTTGCTATTACAGTAATCATACAACTTGGATAAAGGAACCCCAAAGGGGCCCATATGTTGACGGCTTGCTTGGCAGCCAGTGGCTTACTGAGAGTCTGTAGAACCTTTAAGAGGTGGGACCTAGTGGGAGGCAGTTAAGATACTGTGATGTGTCCTTGAAGAGGCTCTTGGGCCCCTGGCCCCTTCATTTCTCTTCCTGCTTCTTGGTCAGTATTAGACTTCGTCTGCCACACACTGCACAACCAACATGTTCTGTGCCATCACAGACCCAAAGCAACAGGGCCAAGGAACCACGGGCTGAAACCATTATCCAATATAAAACTTTTCTCCTCATGAAATGATTATCCTGGGTATTTTGTTACAGTAACAGAAAGCTGACTAACACAAGCAGTTTCTGGGATATCTTTTTTGGAAAGTTCATCTCTTATCTCTACTATGTGAACCTACTCTCTCTTACCACTTGTGTTCCTGTCCTGCTCAATTTGATGTACGTTTTCAGTCATTTCTGCTCAGGATAAGACTCTGTCCTTTAAGAAGAGATGACTGCTTCTATGATTTTTCCAAGGCATGATGTGGACTCTCACAACCCTCTGCAATTTGCTGTTTTCATTTATAAACAAACCTTAGAGGACCTTTCCAGGCTTCCATCTTACTTTGAGGATGAGTGCCTCATGGTGATCCTGCTGGGCTAGTGGTGAGCTTCATTCACCCATTTACCTAGGGGCACCCCATCTCTTTTCTTGACCATATCATCCCTGAGCTTTTCTTATGACTATCTTGAAGACTGGCTTTTCAGAAAGGTTAGGGGAAAGGGAAAAAGTATTCTCCCATAATGAACATATCACCATAAAACATACTCTGAAGGATATAAAACAAAGAACAAATTAATGAGATCATCATGTTCCTAAATTGGAAGATTTAATATGATAAAACTCAATACTTCCAAAGTGATACATAAAATTAATGAAATTCCAATCTAAATCCTAAGAAGATCTTACAAGAAACCAGACATAGATACTCTAGATATAACAAAAGACAACAAAAATTAAGCCAAAATGAGGAAACATTTGCAACACATAATAAAGTAGCCATGACAGTTTAGGTCAAATGAAAACAATGAGATGACTTTTTTCTTTCATTAGATTAATAAAAATGCTCAGGACCACTAACCTCCCATGCTGAATAGGTGGGGAAGTGGAACTGTCATGTAATGTTCCTGTAGATAGGAATGACTAAAATCTTTCATGGAAATGAATCCAGCAATACCTAATGAAATTCCAAATTGGAATACCTTTTGACTAGTGAATTTGTCAGCTTTCTGTCACTATGACAAAATGGCTGAGAAACTCAACTTACAAGATGGCAAGGTTTACTGTGGCTTACAGTTTCAGAAGTCTCAGTCCATGGGTTGATTGGCACTGTTACCTTTGGGCCTGTGGTGAAGCAGGAAAGCATGGCAGGAAGCACATGGTCAAGGTAACCATTTACCTCATGGAGTTCAGAAAACAGGGGGGGGAGGGGCTGAGGTCCCAATATCTCCTTCAAGGCTGTGTCCCTAATGGTGTAACTTCTTCCCAGTGTGCTGTATCACATCTCAACAGCACCACAGGCTAGCAACCAAGCCTTGAACACATGAGACTTTGGGGAGCACTCCAGCTCTAAACTACAACTAGCAATTCACCTTGGGGAATTTATCCTTAGAAACAAGCACCTGCATCTAATATTAGCAGCACTGTTTGTTCAGAGATAGAACTGATGTAACCAAAATATCCTCAGCAGGAGAAAAACTGAATACCTTGTATTAATCCACACTGTGGACTATTATGCAATCATAAAAATCAATTAAAAATAGTAACATTATAATGGGGAATACTCATTATACATTGCATTTGAAAAGGAGTTACAGAGTCATGTAGAGGGTGGCATTCCTTTCCTTACATATAAGTTCTGAGACATTTTTGTACTTGTAAAGGAAAGTATAGAAGGATCATGTTATGGCTTGTATCTAGATGTCTCCCAAAAGCCTCATGCAGTCGTAGGTGGGGATTTTCAGAGGTAGATGAATCTAGCATTTGTGTGAGACTGAGATTGATACACAGTGTAATGCTAGGATTAAGGATATGAGGACCATCTGCCCTAAGGGTGGGTAGCCTGGGTAAAATATAAGAGGCAAAAAGAGCTGTGGTGATGGCTTGTCACTTACTTGCTGCCTTTTACCTGCCCTGCTTTGGCATGAACTGTTTCTCCTCTGCAATGCCCCTCTGCCATTCCACCCAGCCTTGGAGCCAGCAACTATGCACTGAAATGTCTACAAACTGTGAGCTACATAAACCTTTCCTCCTTTAACTTTTGGTGTTGGGTATTTTGTCTCAGCAACAAGAAAAAGTAACTGAGAGAGATCATATTAAACAACACTGACAATATTGGTTATCTTTGGGTAGAGAAATGGTGTGGAAGAAAATAGATTTTTTCCCATTTCTTTGTTTTCAGTTATTACAACAAGTCTATATTGCTTTTGGAGTATGAAACAATAAAGGGGAGTTGCTCTTAAAGGAAACACATGTGCACGCACACCTACAGTTAGCTCGCAGTGACAACATATGCAACTGGCAATGTGGGTAACTCACAATGAACTTGTTTGGTGTCCTGGTCATTAATAAAATTTCACAGTAAAGAATGAAGCTGCTCTAGAGATTTTCTCCCAGTTCTCTTCACCGTGTAAACTATTCATATGCACGGTACAGATGGTCACCACTTACCAGAAGCAAGGCACTCATCAGGAGGGAACTAAGCCACCTCCTAACTCAGTGGATAGTGTGGCCCACCAGGAAACCCTCTCAAGATGTCCTCAAGTGAATGAGCCAGGCAGTACTACTCTATGTTGACCATAGTCCTCCAGCCAGGCCTGTCTCCCCATCACCTGTCTCCAGCTTTGCCAGTGCCTCAGCTGAAGCTTGAATCTTAAGCGGCCCCAGTTCCCATGCAGTCCCATGTTCCGTTCTCAGTCCTCAGTGTGGTGTCCTTGGGAAAGCCAGCCGAAGCACTGGCAGGGCATGCCTTGGAAGAGGACTGCAGGACTTCAGCCCCCATTTCTTCCTCTTATTTTGCTCCCTGACCATGAGATGAGCAGTGTTCCCACCATGACGTGCTGCTGCGCCAAGGGCCCCACGTAACAGGCAATGTGGGTCATTCGTAGCACACCCCACACAAAACCCTCCAACTGCACGTCTGGCACACAGTAAGCATTCAATAAGAAAAGTTCTTTTCCTTGGCTATCATTTTTTTAAGTAGAGGAGAATTGTTTCTAGAGTGCTTCTTCACCATGTGCAAACCATAGAGACAGCCAGGAAACCAGAGACTATTTCAGAGTCCAGGAAGACAGAGGGCAGCCTTCTGCTCCACAGGGTGAGTTTCCATAAAATTACAGCCACTCTGCATGTCCTTCTTAAAGGAAGATCCTTGCAAGACAGTTTCACCAACTCCCAGTCCCAGAAAGTATTATGCAGTTCTAGGAAGCCCCTAATCCCTCAGAAACAAAACCTCATGGATACTGAAGTCCCATATGTAAAATTGTACAGTATGTGCATGTTACTTATGAGCCACTTTAAATCATCTCTAGGTGAGTTATGATACCTGATACCATGCAAATGTTGTGCAAGCGGGTGCACTGTATTGCTTAGTGAATGATTCCCCCAGAAGTCTGTGTACACTCGGTACAGATGCAGGGTATTTTCTGAACATTTTCCGTCCTCCGTTGGTTGAATCCATGGATGCAGGGCTGTGGAGTTGGAGCGTTGACCCTATGGCAAGGTACCCACGTTACCCCTTTGTAACAATACTAACCCCACAAACCTGTCCTGGCATGGCTGGGACCAACCACCTTTTCTGCAAAGCACAGAGGCAGTATGTGAAAAATAGTATGTACTGTATTGAAAGAATTATAAAGATGCTCATGGAAGATTAAGTTTGAAAACTGGAAAAACCCATAAGAAAATGGGGGAAATCTGGGAAGGTGGGATTTAGAGCCTGGGAAGACTACCTGAAAATCTCTGAAGTGTAAGCAGGTGGTGCTCGGTTCACCGCTGTTCTCCAGAAAGATGTGTGCACAGCAGAGTTCTGTGGAATCACTCTGAATCACAGAAAGCTAGAACTGAGCATCTGTAGTCCTTGAAATGAATAACACCGGAGGAGCAAACTGAATGAACTATTCTGTACGTTTAACTCTTTAAACGGAAATGCAGTAGAAGGGCACTTTTCACCTGTTCTACTGTTCCAAGTAGCTGTTCACTGTGTCCCCTTAGTCTTCCTTTTCAGATTTATTATTGAAAGGCAGTCTCTTCGCAGATCTCTGGCAGTGCTGAGGCTGGGTGGGGACAGGGGAGGCTCTGGGAGGCGTCGGAAAGTGGCGCTCATCCACCAGTCTGCCACCTGTAGGCTGGTTCCAGCAGACTGAAACCCCAGTGCCCACTCGACAGACAGGAAAACAATGCATGTTAAATAATGCTAAAAACTGAGCAACAGATGTGAGAAGGCTATGTATAGCGGAACCTTTGAGTCAGGGCTCCGGCGCGCCTGCCGCCCACCCCCTCCCTCCCACTGATCTGAACGGGGCGGGCTGTGACCACTCCCTCCCTCCCTCCCTCCCTCTCTCCCTCCCTCCCTCCCCCCCCCTCTCTCTCTCGTTCCTATTCAGCCCTCCAAGACTGGTTCTCTAATCTGAAAGAAGCTTTGAAAATTAATACTCCCATTAGGATGAACAACCACACCTGGATCGATCGGTGTTTCCAAGGCAGTTTTGTTCGGATCTCGTTTAAAGAGCCAAGCAATGAACTTAGAGAACAAAGACCATGATAAAGAAATAAATAAAAGCAAAGCCGTACGGTTTCTGTTTTTAATTTCAAAACTCCAGAGCAAATAGCAAACGCTGATTACAAAGGTTTGGTTTGGGTTTCTGTAGGTGGCGTTTAAACATACAGAGTCCGCAGCATAAGCATACACGGTGTATTTCAGCACCACAAACCGAGCGTGCTCACCGACGTCAAGAGTTCCCGAACGAGTGCCCCTATGTATGTGCTCCGCACCTGGCTTTCCCATTCGCACCTGCCCATTCCTTACGATGTGGGGGAAGCACTTTTCATCAAAATGCTACAAAATGCCAAAACTAACCTCTGGGCACAAGCACTTGTTCAATGGACATTTCCTGGTGTCTTTTTCCAACAAGGGTTTCTCAGTCGCCGACTTCTCTGATTTGGCAGTTAAGAGCCCGAAAAGCATTCATCCTCGCGGTCTGCAAGTCAGAACACACGGCCCGCCACGCCGGCTGCGGGTCGCCTCCCCCTTCCCCGGGCTGTCGGGCTCGTCCTCGGCGCCAAGTCAGCGAGTGGCCGGCGGGGGCCGGCGATTCCCGCCGCCCAAACTGAGCCCCAAGCTAAGCCGACGCGCCGCGCGCCGGGACCCAGGAGACGCCCCCGCCGAGGCCAAGCCCGCGGGGCCGCACGCCTCGGCTGTAGACTCGGCTCCCACCTTCCCGCGTGGGGCGCGGCAGCGAAACTGAGCCCTGCGCGCGGAGTTCCCGCTGGCGGACGCCGGATGGCGGCCCGCGCGGGCGCGGCGGGGGCTGGACGCTGCCGTCTCCCCTAAGAAAAGTAACTCCGGGGATCGGCGCCTCCGGAAGGGAGCGAGGCTGCCCCGGCGCTGTCCTGTCCGGAGTTTCCGAGCGGCGCCCCGCGCCACAGCCGCCCGCCCCGCGTCCCAGCGCGGCAGCGCCCCGCGCCCCCGCCGGGAGCCCGGCGCCCTCGGCCGCGGACACTCACCGAGAAGCCGGCCCAGAAGGGGCAGGAGTGGCGGACGCGGGCCGAGGTGGTGAGCGCCAGCGCGGCGAAGCTGACGGCCACGATGAGGCACCCGAGCGCCATCTGCGTGGCCCCGAGCGCCAGCACGATGCGGGAGCGGCCCGGGCACTCGCGCAGGCGGGACAGGCTGCGGGGCAGCGCTGCGGGGCGCGGGGCGCGGGGCCCCCCGGCCGGAGGCATCGCGCCGGCGCCCGAACGCCTCGCCCGCTCCGCCGGGTCCGGCCGCCGCCGCCGCCGCCGCTCACCGAGGGTCCGGGGCAAGTTGCGCCGGGCGCGGGGACCGCCTCCCAGCTGGCCGCGGAGGCTGCGGCGGCCGCGCGCCGGGCGCGGGCTGGGCCGGGCGGGGAGCCGGGCGCCCGCAGCCCCCGCCGCTGCCCGCGCCCATGCCTCCGCCGCCGCTCCGCAGGGCCGCCCGCCGCCGCCCGCCCGCCGCGCTGCGCCCTCTCCCGCCCGCCCCGCGCGCGCCCCGGTACGAACGCGGGCGCGAGCCGCCGTGCCGCGCGCGAACCTCGGTTCCCGGGCGCGAGCCCCGCCGCCGCGCTGGGCCGGGGCTGCAGCGGGAGCCGGGACGCGGGCGGGGCGGGCGGCAGAGGCGGGCGCAGGTGCGGGCAGCGGCGGACGCGGCGGCGGCGGCCGGACCACAGCGCCGCAAGGGCGAGGACGGCGTCTCCGCCGCGCGGCAGGGGCCCGGGATGGGCGCGCGCGGCGGCCGCGGGGGGCAAGCGGAGGGCACCGGCGGGGAGCGCAGAGGCGGCTTCCCGGAGCCCGGCCCCAGGGGCTGCAGGCCGGGGCCTCTCCGCAAGAGCGCAAGCCCGAGGTCCAAGAGGCTGCTTTTCTGCAGTTCCAGAATTTCCCAAGCCGTGGGCCGCCACCGAGAACTCGGTTTCCGAGGACTCGGCCTTTTCCGTCTTCCCAGGTCACATAGATGTCTCTTAACTACCTTTCGTTTGCAAGTCAAAAGTTTGAATTTGTTAAAAGATTGAACAAAACGTATTTAAATAGACAGTATCTTTAACAACCTATCAAGCCATCTCTATTCCCTCTTGCCAACGTAGTTTTAAATAAATATTGGCTGTCTTGGAACACCAAAAAATAAAATTTACTTGGACATTTCAGTTGAGATTCGTAGCCCTGTTGCTAAGACAACTTGAAGACTACTCGCGTGGAAAGGAACTGTATGGACATCTCGAGGCCTGCCAGTGTGGGGAAGGCCGAAGGGGTCAGATCTACAAAAACGGCAAAGTGGAAAGCAATACAGGGGCATGAAACGGCAGGTCATTTCCCGAGCGCGTCCTTCCATGGCCTTCCGGCTAGACTCGCCAAATCTCTGAGGAGTCTCACCCTAGGATATTTCAATTGCTAGTGCTTCAGATTTTACAGTTAGAGATATTGATTCCTTTGGGCCCTGACGAGTCTCTATTAAAATGCAAATTCCCCTTGAAGGGGCAATAGCTCAAGCCTTTATCAGCCAACACCTTACCAGGGATGGGATTTATTTTCCAATTTAACAGGGTGGCCAAGGGATGAACAGGGGGTGGGGGTTCCCTAGATAAAGTGGCTCACCTCAAAACACTGGCCTGTGGCCAAAAGCTGCCTTCTCCCCAGTTCTTTATGAAATTACTGAACCTCTGCTGGGCATTGTTTAGAGCACTATGTTACAAATTCCAATTTCCTGGAATTATTTTCTATCTAGAAATTCACAGGGCAGTGCTTTCTAAGGTCCTGAAACAAGACCAGAGCATGATTCCGGTCTGCAAAGATACTGGATTTACACTGCCCTGCGCTGTCCGTGCACACACGCACTCTTTCATTCAGTCATTCTTCCAGCAGCGGTTCATGGGGGTCTCCAAGTGGGAGCCATCCTTGTAGGCTCATTGCGGGTACATTAGTGGACAAGACAAATTCTTGCCTGTGAGGGACCACAAGAAAAACACGAGCAGCTTAACAAATACATCACATAGAGTTTATTAATGATGTAGTATTATTGGGAAAATACCCACTATCTAAGGACAAGCAAAAGCAGACAAAGCTCCTCCAGTACTCAGGAGACTTTCTGTCTGCTGGGGGTGGTACAGTTACATAGAAGCACAAAAGTTAAGGAAGCTGCTTTTGCTTCATTCAACTGTAAACACCCTAGTGAGGGTCCAGGTTTAAGCTCAGCTTATGATGCCAGAGAAGGCAGATCGTGGGGAGACACCTGGAGTCTAGAGGCGGCTCATCCTTTCATACCGGAATCCTGAGTTGGGGGGGGGGATGCATGGATCCTCCTGCTTAGTCCCTCTTCCCTCTTCTTTTTCCCTTTGACTTCTGCATGTTCCAGTGGCTACTGTCCTGTGACCTTCCATAAGCACAGCTGCTTACTAGGAGGCATACACTTGGCAGTTCTTTCCTGGTCATGCACAAGAACCTGGACTATTTTTGTTCCATTCCACTGTAACAGGCCTCGAGCCGCTGGGCTCAGCAATATGGGGAATGGTACATGGTGCTCCCCCACCGTAAAAAATGAGATGATGAGATTTGAAACCAGCTTTCATATCATGATGCAGAACATGGCTTGAGGGATGTCCACGCACAGGTGAGATCAGAAGCTGCTGTGACAGCCTGGCAAGAGGTGGCAGTGTTTCCAAGTCAGGCAGGGATGGCAGAGACACTCAGAATTGGGTAGATCTGGGAAACGTTTGGTGTCAGTGCTGATTTAGATAGCAGTGGGTACCAGTTGTTAGCTTCCAGTGAATTCCCATTTTCTAATTAAATGTTCTTCCCAAATAAATATGAATAATGCAGAAAGAAAGGTCTGAGCAGCAGCAGACTTTGGTGAAGGCGGGGTAGGAGAAGGGTCTGTCTTCACTGTGGAATTTGGTTGGGAGGCAGAAGAAGATACTAACCAAGAAGTTAAACTTACTTTACCATTTTAAATGTCGATTCCAATAGTAAAAAAATAGCCAAGACAAAATAAATTTAACAGTTTGATTGAAGCAAGAACAATTTGTGATTCAGGTAGCCTCAGAACCACAGAGGGCCAGAGATTTCTGCTCCTTGGGCCCAAAATGGGAAGAAAAAGAAGCATAAACAAGGAACAAAAAAGGTTGGTCACTTAAAAACTTTCCTAGGCTGGAAATGGTGGTGCACACCTGTAATCCCAGCACTAGGGAAGCTGAGTCAGGATGATCACCAAGAGAATGATGCCAAGGTGGGCTACATAATAAGTTCAAGGCCAGCCAGCATGAACTACATAACAGGATCCTATTGCAAAAAAAGTACTTTTCCTATAAGTTCAAAGCAGAGGAAACTTTCTTATTATGCTAAGTAAACTTGGCCTACTTGGGAATATGGCTCTTTCTTATCTCTCTTTCCTGATTTTTTAATTTAATTTAATTTTTATTTTTATTTTGTTTTTGTTACCAGGAATCAAACTCAGGATCTTGTGCTTGCCAGGCAGGAGCTCTGCTGCTGAGCTGTGTCCCCTACCCTCTTTCCTGACTTTTTAGCCACATAAACAACTTAGTCTCAGCTTGGAACTCCATTTGGGTTTGGCCTGGTGGATCCTAGGGCAGGAGCATAGTCCAAAAATTTTAACACTGTGCTTTATAGAATTTTTAATCCTGTCATTCTAAGTGTTGCAGCTAAAGTTACCTTGATGAACACTTGGAATTTGGAGGTAAGAAGAGTTAAGGGAGTTAATTTTATGTAAGTGATCCATGGAAGGAAAGAAAGAAGGGAAGGAAAGGAGGGATAGAGTACGGTACCCTGAGTTTATCCATCTGGCTCTGTTCCAACATTTCACTTCTGCCTTTGGTCCTTAGAGTTTTTGGCTTATAAAAGAATTGTAATAACAGGAAACTTAGCATTATAGCAGATGCTGGGGGACCCCACATCTACTTATGGCAATATTTTCTACCCTAGGTCAGACAAGATTAAAACCATTGTTCTTTTGGGGTAGAGATGGAACCCAGTGCCATGAGCACATGAGGAAATACTCTGCCACTGAGCTACATCCCCAGTCTGAGACCATTGTTCTCAAAGCATGACAGGTACCTGAGCTTTTGCTGCAAGAAGAGTGTGTGTCTGCTTTTACCATGAGCAGATGAGTAAGGTCTACAGATGTCTTGCTCCCCATGCGCCTGATTCAGACTCTTGTTCTTTTTGACATGCACCTCCTCATCGATGGGTAAGAAATAATCTTGTCCCTTTGTGCCCTGTCTAAGCAAGGAGGAAGTTGTACCTGACTATCACAGTCTCTGCTTTTGGAAAAGTAAAAGGGGAGCAACTCCTCTCCTAGGGACTAGCTACTTCTGCCAAAGGCAACTTAGATATCAAAAGAAATATTTTTGAAATTATCTTCTTAAAAGTACAAAAGAACGATGGAGATAATAAGGAATAGCGAGTCAAGATTCAGGAGGGTGAGGAATCCAGAGAGGTGCGGATATCATAGGGTTAGAAAGATGAATCCTGGGATCTCCCAGGGTCCTGAACAAAACAGGACCCTGCCTTGTGAGGGACTTGTGCCCTATAAATATGGGTGCACATATAGTATTGCTGTGGTATGATGCTTTTAATTCTTCTGTGAAGATGCCAGAAGGGAAATCCTGGGTCAAATGAAACTGCTGATCCTAGTTTTGGCTGGAATGGCTGGAGCACTTCCTTTAGTTCGAGTTAGCGGCAATCCCAGCCCCAGTACTGGGTTAAGGTAATCTTGCATTACACAAACTTCTGAAGATAAGAAAAGCAAGAGCAGTTTCTCTCTGGAAAAAAGATAACATCATCCCAGGCTTCACATTATTTATATAAATTACATTCCCTTTATTTCCTCAACAGGATAAGGAGCAAATACAAAAAACAATGGCAAAGGGCTTAACTCTTTCCCTCAAGATGAAAAGTGTGACGAAGAAGTTCACGTCCACCACTTCTATTCAACCTTGTACTGGTTCCAGAAAAAACAATTAGACAAAAGGAAATAAAATCCTTTGAAGTTGGAAAAGAAAGAATAAAGCTTCTCTATTTGAATATGATATAATCCTGTATCTAGAAAAGCCAAGAAGAATCCACAAGAAAACTGCTACAGCTAATAAATAAAGTCAGAAAAGTTACAGAGTACGAGATCAACACTCAGAATCAATTCTGATTCCAAGCACTAGCAATGAACAATTTGGAAGAGGAAATTAATAAAGCAAGTCTGTTTATAATAACATCTAAAAACATAAAATATCTGGGGGTAAATTTAAGGAGACTTGTGCATCAAAAATTACAAAACAGCTGAAAGATATTAAAGACCTAAATAAATGAAAAGGCATACTGTGTTCCTAAAGAGGAATACAGTATCAGGACATCAATACCCAAAGTGGTCTACAGATTCAACACAGTATCAAAACCCCAAGATCTCTCTTTTTTAAGTTTATTGGCACAATTTAAGTATACTTAATGAACACATTCATTATAGAGAATTTCCATCTGTACATGATATATCTTGATTCCTCTTTGTCTTGGTTACTTTTCTCTTGTTGCTGAGAAAAAATACACAACACCCAAATTAAGGGAGGAAAGGCTTATTTAGCTCACAGTTTGTGGAGGTTTCAGTCCCTAATCACCTGGCTCCAAGGTGTCGTGACACGGCAGAAGGGCAACAGTTCAAGGTGGTGGAAGACAGCAAAAGCAACAAGAGCACAAGGGGAAGAACAAGCCTCTTTTCCTCCCTGTACTGTAAGCAGGCTGTCCCACAAGGTGGGTGTAGCACTCACACCATCTCTGCACTGTCCTCTTGCACAGGATGAGGATGTTTACAAACTGAGGCCCCGGGCTCCCTGCTGAGTGCCTTAGTTAAACTTCTAAACTTCTCAAGTTGACACAGTAGATCAAGCATTACACTCTTTTATTTTCTCCAATTCCATATAGTTTTCAATCCCGCTTCCCTACCTGTTCACAAAGCTGTTTTCATTTTACCTTTTTCTCATTTTGTGCTTCCTTCCTTCCTTTGCCCTCTCCCTCCCCACATCCCTTTTACTTTTGAACATTTTCCTCTTATTTCATAATCTGTTGTACATTTATGTTCTTATTTACATCTCATTCCAGAAAGAATGGCCATTATCAAGAAAACAACTGATAACAAATGTTGACAGGGATGTGGAGAAAGAAGCCTTTCTCATATTGTTGGGAGTACAGGCTGCTGTGGCCAGTAAGGAAATTGTGAAAATTCCTCAAAAAGCTAGGATTAGCAGTTTCATTTAACCCAGGATTCCCCTTCTGGCATCTTCCCAGAAGAATTAAAAGCATCATACCCCAGCAATACATGTGCACCCATGTTTATAGTGGCATAGTTTGTAACAATAGCTAAATCTTGGAAGTAACCCAAATGCCCATCAACCAATGAATGGATAAAAAAGATGTGACTTTTTAAAATATAATGGAATATTACTGGATCATAAAGAAAGATAAAATTGAGACATTTATTGCTAAATGGATGGACCTTGAGATCATGCTCTTAAGTGAGATAAATTGCATACACATGTGCAAATGTTGCATTATCTGTCTGAGGCGAGAATTGAAAATGTAAATAAGAATAAGACCCTCTTTTGCAGAAATGGAAAATCCAATCTTCAAATGCATATGAAATTGCAGGGGCCACAAATTGTTCTTAAAAACCAACAAAGTTAGAAGACTCACTCTGAGATTCCATACACACTCCAAGGTTACAGTGATCAAAGTGGTGTGGTATAGTGCAGAGGATAAACACACTGACCACTGGAACAGAATTGAGGGCCCAGAAATAAGTCCATACAATCAAGGCCAATTCACTTTGATAAGGGCGCTAAGTCCATGCAGTGGAAGAAAAGTAACCTTTTCAACCAATGGGGTAAGGACAACTGGATTTTTACAGGCAATAGAAAATGCTTAGTTTATATTCCCACCCTCAGGTTCTTACACCAGTGACACAATACGTTGCCTGCACATGCACCTCTGATTTATTTCGCTTATGAATATGGTGTCCAATTGTGACCATTTGCCTACAAAGGCCCCAAATCTATCCCTCTTTATAGCTGAATAATATTCCATTATATAAAAATGCCATAGTTTTTTTTTTTAACCTTTTCAACCAATGGGGCAAGGACAACTGGATTTTTACAGGCATTAGAAAATGCTGGAACCCAAACTCCCATGACATACAAAAATGAATTTTAAAAGGTTTAAAGATCTAAATGAGAGCAAAAATTAAAAACTCTTAGAAGAAAACACTGGTGTAAAACTTTATGGCTTTGAATCTTACATCTGTGCCTATGGGTTCTTAGATATTTGCTATAGTTTGGGTGTTAGATGTTCCCTGAAAGCGCCAGTGTGGTGTTACTGAGAAGTGGTGGAACCTTTGAGAGGTGGGGCCCACTAGGTCTCTGGATCACTGGGACTGTGTCCTCAAAGGGACTGTGACATCCAGCACCCTCCCTCTTCCTCTTTTTCTTCTGAACATGAGGTAAACAATTTGCCATGTAATCCAGATACATGGTTACATGTATTACATGATTACATGTAATCAAAGCATGTATGTGACCAGTCTTGGATTAAAAACTTCTAAACTGTGACATAAAATAAGAATAAGAAATAAGAAAAACATAAGACATGCTCTTTATAAACTAGTTCTCTCAGGTATTTCATTACAGTAACAGAAAGCTGATTAATGCAGTATAACAACAAAAGCATGAGCAATAATAGAAAGGTAGATAAATTACATCAAAAACAGAAACTTTGTGCATTCGAGAAAATGAAGCCCAGATAGTGGCAAATGTTTGCAAGGATGTGTGCATTGCTGGTGGGAATGTAAAATGATACAGTTCCTGGAGAAAAGGGTATAAGATTTCTTCATAAAAGCCAAATACAGAATAAGTTTATGATCCAGACATTTCACTTTTGAGTGTATACCCAAGAGAATTGAAAACAGAAACTCTAAGAGATATTATACACCCATAGTCATAGTTTTATTCACAATAACCAAAAGGTAGAAGCAACCCAATTGTCCTTTGATGAATGAGTGGATAAGAAAAATGCCATATATAATACAAGTAAGTATTATTCACTTTAAAAGGAAAGAAATTCTGACACAGGCTACAACATTAAGGATATTATGCTAAAGAAGGTAAGCCAGTCACAGAAGGACAAGTGTTGTCTGATTCTACTTAAATGAGATACTTGGAGTAGTCACACTCACAGGGACAGAAAATAGGAGAGTGGTTGCCAGTGGCTGGAGGGAGTGGGGCAGGAGTTAGTGCTCAATGGCCACAGAGTTTCAGTTGAGGGGATGAAGACCTTCTGAGTGTGGGTTGTGGTGATGGGTACATGACAATGTGAATTACACCTGATGCCACAGGATTGCTCACTTAAAAATAGCTAAAAATAATACCATTTTTGTTATGTCTGCTTTCCCACAATAAGGACAAACATAAGACATGCTACTTCATATCCACTGGGATGCTTATAATGAAAAAAAACTGAAGGTAGTGTTGGGAGAACGTGGGTAGTGCTGATGGAACTTCAGGTGGAGAACAGCGTAGCATTTCCTGCAAACTAAACATAACATTATCACCTGACCACGTACTCTCCGTCCTAGGTGCAGCATATTTCCAAGGGGACTGAGAGCAGCACCTGGAGCAGTTACCCATCTGCAATGTCCTTGGTCATCATCACCAACCAGGCAGCACATTTGACCAGAGGATAATAACTGTAGAGGCAGAAGGTACAGAAATCTAAACTTTGATAGAGAAAAATGCACACACCAAACTTTGACTTGATGCTGTCCTTTGGGTTTAAAATGTCTTTTTGCTGCCAGCATAACTAACGGACAATTGAGCGCAGAGAGAAGAGGTTCCATTTTGACAGGCCTTGAGATACTTATTACTTCATAGGTTCTGTGATGAGATTTAAATTATATCATGAATATAGAAAAGGATTTTGCAAATAATAAAGCACTTTATGCATGCTGGATGGCATTATTCTATTGTAGTGAGTTCCTTACAGAAAGGGCCCCGTCTCATTCACACTTGCCGTTCTCTAATTCACCTGGAATAGTCCTTAGCAGATAGCAGTATTCAATTACTATTTATTCAATTTATTTCTGTAGCCTAAGCTCTATGTTAAAATGGAAATTTTTAACACTTCTCAGCTACTACTGACTTGAATTTTGTATAAATCCCCTGAGAAATAAATGTTGCTAGATTATCCAGGAAGGGTAATGAGGCTAAGAAGGAAGTTCCAGTTAAGTTGATTCAACTCGCATTATTAAATTGGGTTATTAGGAACCTACGTATTTTAATGATTTCATTAGAATAAGCAGTTATTCATATTCATACACACTGACTCAAATAAAATGAAAGAAATGTTTTGCCTTTAGGGAAAAGCGATCAAAATTATGACCCAAGCCACAGGGGATTTGATAATTCTCATCCATCAACTGAACAGAAAATAATGAAGTAAAATTTATCATTTGGTTTTGAAGTAGGCAAGTCACCTCAACCAGAACTCTACCCTAACTTTTTTTTAAAAGTAAGATGCAAAATTACAACACTCTTCTTAGGGAAAAATGGAAAATCTCTGGACAAACAAGCACTATGTTTCACTAATCTTTAATGTCAATTATGTGATCAGCCCCAGTTTTTTATAGCAATGATGGAGGAGCAGCAAGTTGCTCAGACATAATTCTGAGGGGATCTGTTGCCTTTTTTGATGCAAGTAGGCTGCATGTGTAGTAGAAGCCCACACAGTCCAGCAAACCAAACTTCACTCTCCACTCTCTCCATGTTTCCCTAATGCGCCACAAAAATGCTGTCCTTTTCTCTTAAAGAGTTTAGATATCCCTGGGCCACTCCTGCTGAGGATGAGCTTGTTTGTCCCCTGTGAACACTTTATCCCTCCCTGAAGAGTTTTCTCACACAGAAGACAGAGCGGGCAAATCACAAATGCTGGTGTCACGTTACCTCACTGTCCTGGCACACACTACAATTCCATTTCCTAATGAAGTGATAATTGTACCTACCTTGTGAGTTCCTCGTGCGAATAAAGTGGCTTAATAATCTGGAGTACTTAAAACAGCACCTGACATCTAGCAAACACGAAGTGCCTATTTTTCTCTTACTCTGTCAATATTGCCTTTTGAACATAGTCTTGCTAGGTACAGCTTCTGCTAGACAATGACTGCAGAATAAGTTAAACCTGCAAAGACCAAAAGATAAATTAGGACCACAACATCTACAACAGGAAGATGAAGTTGGGCTGGAGCTCAAAGTGCCAGATGAAACCGAAGTAGGAGGAAGAGGGAGATTCGTACTCATTGGTAGACTCAGAGCAGAGTCCAGATGTTTAGCAGAAGTGGCTGGGTCTCTAAAAATCATTTTTCCAATCAGCACAGATCAAAACAAACTAATCTGGTTCCTTTAATATAGTATAAGAAATTTGAGAAAAGACTTCATAATGGACTTTTCTTTTAATTTCCCACAATGCATAGAATAGTGTTTTACCAGAATAAAAGCTTTGGTAAGTATTTTTGTTTGACAGCGCTATATCTTTCTTTTTTAATTTTTTTTTATTTTTAAAAGTAAAAGAACAAAAACATTAACAAAGAGACACAAAGTAGCACAAGAACAGTACAATCAAAATTGAGTTATAGACAAAGTGACAGGGAATTAACAATGGTTGTTGTATTACATATTGATAACTTCAAAGTGTATGCTCAGGAAAACACATATAGACATACAATATTGATCAAACAAATAATCATTAACTGTTCCCTACAATAAAGTGACATAAGTCCAAAGTAGAACCACGTTATCCATCCTGCATATACACACACACATACATAGTTATCCCTTTCTTCATTTTCTCCTTCCTTTCATCCCATTTGCTCTTTACTTTGGAGCAGTTTCCTTTCATATCTCCTAGTTTATATTCCCACTTTCAGGTTCTTACACTAGTGATACAATACGTTGCTTGCACGCGTACCTCTGGTTTATTTACTTATGAGTATCGTGTCTAATTTTGACCATTTGCCTATAAAAGCATCAAGTTTGTCTTTCTTCATAGCTGAGTAATATTCCATTATATAAAAATGACACAGTTTTTATACCCAATCCTCTGTGGATGGACATTTGGTTGCTTCCACAATTTAGCTATACAAATTGCACTGCTATAAACATGGGTGCACATACATATGATGCTTTCAGATCTTCTGGGAAAATACCCAGAAGAGGAATAGCTGGTTTGAATGGGACCTCTAGACCTAGTGTGCTGAGGAATCTCCAAATGGATTTCCACAGTGGTTTCACCAGTCTGCATTCCCACCAGCAGAGCAGTAGAGTTCCTATTTCTCCACAGCCTCACCAGCATTTGTTATTGGATGATTTCTTAATGCTGGCCAATCTTACTGGGGTGAGATGAAATCTCAGTGTTGTTTTTATCTGCATTTCTCGAATGATTAAAGATGTAGAACATTTTCTCATATATTTATTTGCCATTTGTATTTCTTTATCTGAGAAGTGTGTATTCATCTCAGATGCCCATTTCTGGATTGGGTCTTTGAATTTGGACAGGTTCATGTTTTTTAATTCTTTGTATGTTCTAGATAGAAGACCTTTGTCTGAGGGACAGCCAGCTAGGATTTCCTCCCAATTTGTGGCTTTTCTTTTTACTCCACTGGTGATTTCTTTAGATGTACAAAAACTTTCAATAAGATGAGGTCCCACTTACTAATTCTTTGCAGTTTGACTTTTGTTCATGAACTCTCTGCCTACTCCTATGTCTTCAAGATTTTTACCTACCTTCTCTTCCAACAGATTCAGTGTTTCTTTTTTAATATTGAGATCTGTGATCCATTTTGACTTGAGTTTGGTGCATGGTGATAGACTTGGGTCTATTTTCAATCTTTGGCAAGAGGTAAACCAATTTTTCCAGCACCATTTATTGAAGAGGCTATCTTTCTTCCAGTGAGCGTGTTTGGCCCCTTTGTCAAATATTAGGTGGCTGAGTGTGTTTGTGGTTTTGCCTGCATCTTCCAGTCTGTTCCATTGATCCTCAGGTCTGTTTTTTAGCCAGTACCAAGTTGATTTTATTACCATAGCTTTGTAGTATAATGTCAGGTCAGGGATTGTGATTCCACCTGACTTGTCCTTGTTGCCCAGGATTGCTTTTGCTATTCTGGATCTCCTCTGATTCCAGTTGAACTTAAGAAAAGTTTTCTCTAGATCTGTGAGGTATGCTAATGGTAGTTTAATGGAAATTACATTGAATCTGTACAACAATTTTGGCAGTATGGCCATTTTCACAGTGTTGGTTCTTCCTAACCATAAGCAGGGAATGTTTTTCCATTTATTGAGATCCTCATCAATCTTTTTTCAAAGTACTGTATTTTTCATTGAATAGATCTTTTACCTCTTTTATTAGATTGATTCCTAAATATTTCAATTTCTTGGATGCTATTGTAAAAGGTATGGTTTCCTTAATTTCTTTCCCAGTCTGTTTGTTGTTTGTGTATAAGAATGCCATTGATTTTGGGATGTTGACTTCATATCCAGCTATTCTGCTGAATTTGTCAATTAATTCAAAGAGTCTTCTTGTGGAGTTTTTGGGGTCTACCATATAAATTATCATGTCATCTGCAAATAGTGATAGTTTTACTTCTTCGTTTCCTACCCTTATTCCTTTTATTTCTCTCTCTTGTCTAATTGCTCTGGCTAATGCTTCCAGAACTATGTTGAATAGTACTGGTGACAGTGGACATCCCTGTCTTGTTCCTGACTATAAAGTGAAAGCTTTCAGTTTTTGTCCATTTAGTATGATGTTGGCTGTTGGTTTGTCATAGATGGCTTTGATCAGATTGAGGTAAAGGCCATCTATTCCTATTTTTTCTAGGGTTTTTTTTTAACATGAATGCATGTTGGACTTTATCGAAAGCGTTTTCCGCATCTATTGAGATGATCATATGGTTTTTGTCTTTGGTTCTATTGATAAGATGAATTACACTAATTGATCTGCAAATATTGCACCATCTCTGCATTTTTGGAATGAATCCAAACTGGTCACAGTGTATAAATTTCCTTATGATTTGCTGCATTCTATTTGCTAGTATTTTATTGAGTACCTTTGCATCTATATTCATTAGGGAGATTGGCCTATAGTTCTCTTTCTTCGTTCAGTCTTTCTCAGGTTTGGTATCAGTATAATACTTGCCTCTAGATGAGTTAGAGAGAATTGCTTCCTTTTCAATTTCACTGAAGAGGTTGAGGAGTGTTGGCATTAAATCTTCTCTGAATGTTTTATAGAATTCTGCTGTGAATCCATCAGGACCTGGGCTTTTCTTTGTCAGTAAGTTTTTAATGACATTTTCAATCTCATTAATTGATATTGGGTTGTTTGGGACTTTTATGTCTTCCTGATTAAACTTTGGTAATGCATACATTTCTAGAAATCTGTCCATTTCTTCTGAATTTTCTGTCCTATGGGAGTAAAGATTTTCAAAGTAGGTAATAATGATCTTTTGAAATTCTGTGGGATCTGTAGTGATTTCATCCTTTTCATTCCTTATTGCATGAATTTGAGTTCTTTCTTTTCTTTTTTTGATAAGGTTGGCTAGGAGCTTATCAATTTTATTTATTCTTTTGAAGAACCAACTCTTTGATTCACTTATTTTTTGCAGTGTTTTCTTCATCTCAATTGCATTAATTTCTGCCCTGAGCTTTATAATCACCTCCCTTCCTTAGGCTTTTGGCTTGTCTTGTTCTTCTCTTTCTAAAAGTTTGTGATGCAGCATTAGGCAATTTATTTGCTCTCTTTCTGTTTTCTCTATATGTGAGTTCAACACTATAAATTTCCCTCTGAGGACTGCTTTCATTGTATTCCACAGATTCCAGTAGGTTATATTTGCATTTTTATTTGTTTGTAGGTATTATTAAATTTCTTCTTTAATTTCTTGTGTGACCCATTGATTGTTCAGGAGGTTGCTGTCTAATTTCCAAGTGTCTATGGGGTTTTTGGAGTGTCCTTTGTCATTAATTTCCAATTTCACTGCACTGTGGTCAGATAATATGCATGGGATAATTTCAATTCTTTTGCATTTAGGTAGATATGCTCTATGGGCTAGAATGTGGTCTATTTTAGAGAAAGATCCATGTGCAGCTGAAAAAAATGTGTATTCTGATGTTGTGGGGTGGAACACTGTATACATCTACTAAGTCCATTTCTTCGCACCTTTGTTTCAGGTCTGTTATTTCTCGCAGAGTTTTTGTCCAGTTGACCTGCCTCTTTGCTTCAAAGGAGTATTTAGGTCCCCTATTACAATAGTGATATTAATTATTTGGTTTTTCATGTCTGTTAAGATTTGACTTATAAAGTTTGGTGCTCCAGTATTTGGTGCATGTATGTTTAGGATTGTTATCTTTCCTCTTGCAGCTTTCCCCTAACTAGTATGTAGTGGCCTTCTTTATCTCTTTGAATTATTTTCAGTTTGAAGTTTACATTTTCTGCAAACATAATAGCTACCCCTGCTTTTTTCTGGAAACCTGTTGCATGGAGAACTGTTTTCCATCCTTTAACTTTCAGTCTGTGGATTTCCTTTTGAGTAAAGTGTGTTTCCTGTATACAACATATTGTGGGATTTTGTTTCTTAATCCACTCTGCCAGTCTATTTCTTTTGACTGGTGAATTGAGGCCACTTACATAAATGGTTATAACTGTTATATGTTGGCTTGTTCTTGTCATGCTATTTATTTGTTGCTTTCCTACTTTTGCTATCTCTTTAATTGCTTGTTCTGCTTGAGGGTTCCTTTCTGTTGTTGATCTTGAGATTGTGGTCTCTTTTTTCTCTGTCTAGAATACGTTTCAGTACTTTTTGTAATGATGGTTTGGCACTCATGAAGTTCTTCAGTTGTTCTTTGTTGTGGAAATATTTTATTTCTCCATTGAATTTGAAGGATAGTTTTGCAGAATACATCAGTCTAGGTTGGAAGCTGTTTTGTCTCAGAATCTGTAATACTTCACTCCAAGCTCTTCTTGATTTCATGGTTTCTGTTGAGAAGTCTGCTGTGATTCTGATGGATTTTCCTTTATAGGTGTTCTGTTTCTTTTCTCTAGTAGTTTTTAATATTCTTTTGCTGGATATCTGGGATCTTGACTATTGTATGTCTGGGTGTGGTTTTACTTGGGTTATGGCTCGTTGGAGCTCTATATGCCTCATTTACCTGCACATCAGTATCTTTTACCATGCTTGGGAAATTTTCTGCTATTATTTCTGCAAATTTTCTTTTTATATCATTTGTATTGCCTCCTGATGTTTCATTGATTCCTATTACTTGGATATTATTTCTTTTGGCCTCGTCTTGCAGCTGTTGGATTGATTTTTCCTGGATCCTTGATGACTTTAAGAGATCCTTTCACTGTTGCTAGCTGCCATGCTGTCTTCAAGATCTGAAATTCTATCTTCAGCTTCATTCAAGTGGTTTTGCAAGCTATCAGTGGAGATTTTGATTTCCTGGAAATCTGTTTCAGTCTGTTTCATGCGTTCTAATTAATTCCTAAATTGCTCATGTAACATTTCCATTTGTTGCCTATGTTCTTCTATTCTTTTATCTGTTTCTTCTCTATATGTGCAGAGCATTTCTTCCATTATTATTTTCATTTCATTTTTTGCCTGAGAGATTATTTCTGATTTAATCTCTTATAGCCTGATGGAGTTGTTTTTTTAATTCAGATGCAATCATTTCAGAAATATTAGGTATGTGGTTTCCTAGTTCTCCTATATAATTATGTCCTGTACTTGTTCTGGCTGGAGTTGAGTTCTGAGATGCTGTCTTGTCATTTTGGATGTCAGATGAAAAGTGCTGAGCTACAAACTACCCTGGCAACTCACAAAGGACTCTAGTGACCCTAGTTTACTTGGATATCAAACTTATCCCAAGATGGTAGCAGACCATGAACCACTGGGCCCAGGAACCCCAGGGAATTGCTGGGGTGCCCAGCTCGGACCACACCTGCGATGGTGGAGGAATGTTGTCTCATCAGGCAGAGCACTGGCGTGGGCCTTACCCAACAAGAGGTTGACTCAAAAGACTGCTCCAGTGGCACTGCCAAGCCAGGCTCCCTCCCTACCAGAAAGTCTCATGGTCACAGCTGCTCAAATGGCGTCCCCAGGCTGGGCTCCTTCCTGGAAAGTCTCACTGGGCAGAGCACCAGTGCAGGCCTTACCTGGCAAGAGGTCCACTATATACATCTTTCTTAAAATGACAGTTGGTTTTTTGTTTTTTTTTGTGGTACTGGGGATTGAACTCAGGACCCTGCACTTGCTAGGCAAGCGCTTATTCCACTGAGCTATATCCCCAGCCCCTACATCTTTCTTAAAATAGAAAGAGAATTTATATTTGTAATTTCCACTGATTTCATTCAGCTATTCTGTAAATACTTATTGAATTACACTATGTGGAATTCATCACTTTAAGCATGCAGAGATAATAAGACCTCACACCAGACTTCATATATCTTATAGACTATGGTGGCAAACCCTGTGGCACACGTGCTGCAATAGACTGCTTGTATCACTGAAAGCTCTACAAGGTTCATCGTCACTGCTATAGACTAATTCCTGCTTAAAATGTAGTAATGGTCGTTGTAAAGCTGCTATGGTTTGGATATGGCTCTTCCCCTCCAAAACTCATGTTGAATATAGTTTTTACCCTCCAAAAATCATTTCATCAGTACTGAGTGATGGTATTTAAGAGGTAATTAGAAGCTGGGTATGGTGGTACACACCTGTAATCCCAGCACTCTTGGAGACTGAGGCAGAAGGAGCACAAGCTCTAGCCCAGCTTGGACAACATAGTGACTTAGTGAGATCCTGTCTCAAAAGTAAAAATAAAAGGAGGGGTGCAATGGTTGTGTTTCAATTCCCAGTGCCACCAAAATAGTTCAGATCATTAATGGGGATTACTGCAGTTTTCATGGAGCTGTGTTGGCTACCGTGAGAGTGGGCTGTCATGAAGCAATGCCACCCCTCACATTTTCTCTGCTGCATAAGCAACCACTTATCCTTCTGCTCTTCTGCTGTGCTATGGCACAGGATGAGACCCTTATCAGATGTAGCAGCCTTCAGTACCATGAGCTAAGGAAATCCCCTCCTTTACAAATTACCCAGTCTCTGTTATTCTGTTATAGCAACAGAAAATGGACTAAGACAAAGGTCTTTGTTAGTTTTGCTCTTCTAATTGATCATTATTTCAATGTCCTTAGAATAAACTAAGTAATAAAACTTCTGAAACCATTTAGTGATCTTTTAATATGTAGTCCAGACAAAAATTACTTCCTTTATGGATACAGGTTTCAATTTGATTATCCCGTCATCTGAAAAGGACGTAGAACCCCTTCTTCATACTGTTAAGAGGAATATTCAAAAGATATGACAGAGTAAAAAGCATTCTTTCACACAAGGAAAGCATATCAGCAAGATATAACCACAAGATAGACTAAAACCGTAAACTACTATTTCAAAAAATGTTGATAGTTATATAAGCATAGTACTAGACAAAAGAAGAAAAACAAATATCAAAATTATAAAATGCAGAAATGAAGGGACAGAACTCAGTAAAAGAGCAGGAACTAAAAGGTAAATTCAGTAAGTGTATTACCAAAAAATAAGGTTAACAGCATACTTACTGGTGAAAGGCTAACTGCTTTCCTCCTAAGATCATAAAGTAAGGATGTCCATTTTTACTTATTCAACATGGTTTGAGGAGCTTGGCTTGGCAATATGACAAGAAAAAGAAATAAAAGGCATACAAACTGGAAAAGAAGAAATAAATGTTGCTACTTGCAGGTGATGTAGTAGTCAATATAGAAAATCCCAGAGACTCTACAAAAAAACTGATAAATGAGTTCAGCAAAGTCTCAGGACATAAGGTGTACACACACACACATACACACCCCTTTCAATACCTGGTAAGGGAGATGTAGAAACTGAAGTTTAAAGCATAATCACACAATACATTTATAATCACTCCAAGGAAAATACAATAGTGTGCTTTTAAAAAAATAGTTTTCTTTAGAATGACTCCCCCCCAAAAAACCTGAACCAACCAGGTGTGTGTATTTGTCTTTGTATTGTGGGTGGGAGAGAAGGGAAGGAAAGAAAAGCAGACAGAAAATTCTATTCAATTTGAAGGCACTGTAGAGCTCTGATAGGAACAAACTCTATACAGTAGGTGAACAGGCTGGAGATCCAGGGAAGAATTGCTGTTAGAATTCCATTTTGTTTGAAGGACATTAGTCATTTTTCTAGTAAGGGCTTCATCTGGTTAAATAAAAGAGGCTCACCACCCACATTATCAAGCAGAATCTGCCTCACTCAAAGATCACTGAGTCACATATAAATATTGTTCAAAAATCACCTTGACCAAAACATTCAGAATAATGTTTGAGCAAATATAGGAGCACTTTGGCCCAATAAAGTTGATAACTTAAAATTGACCGACACAATGATGAAATTTTTAAAAAGACATAAACAGATGAAGAGGTATATACTCTATTCATGGATTAGAAAATTCAACATAATAAAGATGTCAGTTGTCCCCATGTAGCTCTATAGGTTGATTTCATGCAATTCCTGTCAAAATCACAGGAAGGCCTTTTTGGACACAAATTTATTTTTAAATGTATGCAAAAAAGCACAGGCTCTAGAATAACTAAAACTCAGGGCTGGGGATATAGCTCAGTGGGATAAGCGCCTGCCTGGCAAGCGTAAGGTCCTGAGTTCGATCCCCAATACTGCAAAAAAAAAAAAAAAAGAATAACTAAAACTCATCTTGAAAAAGAATAATAAAGGGGGAGTGATGATCTGATATTAAGGCTTACTACAGAGATCAGTAATCAAAATATTGCAGTATTGGCCAAAGGGCAGACACATAATTCAAAGCAACTGAGTGAAGAATCCAAAAATAGACCTCAAAAAAGAAGCCCAACTGATTTTTGACAAAGGTGAAAAAGCAACTAAATTCAGGAAGAAAATTGTCTTTTCAACAAATGATGCTGGAGGAATTGGACATCCATTAAAAGAAGACCCACACCACTTTAATTTAAACCTCACACTTTATATAACCATTAACTGAAAATAGATCATGTGCAAATTTAAATGTGAAACAGAAAAGAAATGATTTGGGAAGTAAAGGCTAAGCTAAAAGATTTACAAGAGTAAACAGATATAATAAAAATAATAACCTGCCAAGTAGTAAAAGATGAAAAAGAGGAAACATTTAACATCAGGAAAAAGGAAACAGAAAAGATTTGAGAGAGAAAGAGCTATTTGAAGAGTATTAAAGATTCAGTGTACGACTCAAAGGAGTTCCTAAAAAAGAAAAACAGGAAGAAGGGGGAGTAAAAATGACCAAGATGTAACACGTGTATGTACCAACCTTCAAGGTGTTTACAATTATGTATTGCAGATTTATTCTAATAATAAAAACCATAAAAATTTAAATTAAATGAATGAGTACATGCTCATGATCTATCTCATTGCTTACAATCTTGCTCGAGGAAAAGTGGGCAGATGTAACTTATTTTACGTTATGCTTTAATTTCTAATGAATTCTATCTGGAATTCAATACATTGATTCTAACCCTGAATGCAATAAATGCATTGATATGGCAAAAAAAAAAAAAGAAACCAAAAGAGGGTAACAAAACGAACATTAAAAACTAAAATTCAAGAAAATAATCCTCAATTTTTTAAAGAACTGAAATTACATGTGAAAGGAGGATATTTTTTACCTCATCGGGGTAACAATACCCAACATGTATTAAAATAAATTCCCTAGGAATTAAAAAAAAAGTAAAGATCTCTGGGATTTTGAAGCAAAAGAGTAAGCAGCTTCTAAGGCAAGCAAAGCATTTGATAGTAATTCATTGTGCCAGGAAAACAGTATGGAAGCTTTTTAAAGATAATAAAAATAAAATGTCACTCAAAGATTTTATATTCAGTAAAGCTGCCTTGCAATTAAAAAGGTCACAGAAAACTGTCACAAGTGTGCAAAACCTCAGGCAATTTTTTTTCTCTACAGGATCTTCCTGAAAACCTTATTAGTTAATGAACGTTTAAAAAATCAAAGTAACTAGAGAGACCAGTGGTGTGCATTGTGCATACAGCTCTTTTAGAACTAAGACTAAATGAAGGCTCTTACTTTGCATCATATACAAAACTGAACTCGAAATGAGTGACAGATCTAACGTAGAAACAAAAGCTGTTACACTCTTGAAGAAACAATAGGTGTACATGTATATGACCTTGGATTAGAAAATGAATTTTTAACCATCACACCTGAATCACAAGCAATCAAAGGAAAAAAAATAAGTGGGGCTTCATCAAAAATAAAAACTTCTATCAAGAGCACTATCAAGAAAAAGAGAAAACATTGCTCCATAGTCAGGGAGAAAGTATTTGTAAATCATGTACCTATTAAAGGTCCAAAATCCAGAAAAAAATGATATACTTGTAACTCAACAATAAGTAAATCACACAATTAACAAACAAGCAAAGGATATGAATTGACATTTCTCCAGTGAAAGAAAGAAATGACCAACAAAGGAAACAAAGCCAATATCTCAAAAATATTTCTGATCTCCAAGTTCATTACAGCATTATTCAGAGTTGGCAAGATATAGAATCGACCTAAGTGTCTTTTAATAGATGAATGGGTCAAGAAAATATGATACATATTGATAGATTGATAGATAGATGGATAGATAGATAAATACATAGATATAGAAAGATATATATTCTTCAGCCATAAAAATTAAGGAGGTCCCACCATAGTAACAACATGGATGAAACAAGGGGACCATATTCTAAATGAAATAAGCCAGTCTCAGAAATCCAAATAATGTATGATTTATATGTAGAATCTAAAAAAGTTGAATTTGGAGGAACAGAATAGCATAGGGACTGCCAAGGAGCAGGTGAGGGAGTGAAGAACTGGGAAGATGATCAAGGGTACAAAGACTTAGTTACAAGGTGAACAAGTTCTGGGGATTAAGGTACCACGTGGCGTCTATTCTTACTACTACATTGTATACAGACTCGAAAATTGCTAAGGGAGCAGACCATAAGTGTTCTCATCACCCGCACAAAGAGTAACTACTTGAGGTGAAGGAATGGTAATTACTGATAGTGGCAATCATTTCTCAGTGTAATGTACATTAAGCATCATTCTGTGCATTTTAAATACATATGATTTTGTCAGTTTTACTCCAATAAAGCTAGGAAAGCATACATAAACAGTAAAGGCAAAGACTGATGGGTTGATGGGTTGATAGAAAGACTTCGTGGTTTTCCTATTCAATGTGACATTAAAGATGAATACAAATTAGGTTTTATTCTTTTATAAACCATTAATTATAAAAGAGAACTAATATTTACCTCAGAAAAGTGAAAGCAAGTGCTTTATAATAAAAAAGAAATTGAAGCTAAGTGGGAATTCCTTTCTGACACACTTTTTAAGTCTCTTTTTATATACTTATCATATATAATTACATTAAAAAATTCAACACCACCTCTAATTTTTCAGGGAATTGTATCAATTTTAGCAACAACTTACTCACTGAAGCTTATCATCAATTATTTTTAAATAGTATATTGTGTGAAGCCCTTTAAACAAGAGAAGTCGCCAATACACATGTGAAGACATGCTCAACATCTTTAGTTGTTAAGGAAAGACAAATTAAAATCACCATGAGCCACCAGTTCCCACCTACTAAATGCTGTAGTCAAAATACAGTAATCAACCATAGCAAGGGTTGGCAAGGGCATGGAGAAAGTGAAAACTTCACGCTCACTGGTGGGAATGTAAAATGATGTTACTGCTTTGGAAAATAGCCTGGCAGTTTCTCAAAATATTGGACTTAAGGTACCATATGACCCAGCAGTTTCGATCATAGGTATGTACCCAAGAGAACTGAAGGCATATTTTTAAGAGCTTTTTTTATTTTTTGGTACCAGGAATCAAACTCTGGACCTTGTGCTTGCCAGGCAGGTGCTTATGCCACTGAGCTATATCCCAGGCCCTGAAGGCATATCTTTACACCAAGAAATCATACATGAATATTGATGGCGCTGTTGGTCATAATGGCCACAAATGGTAACAACATATTCCTCATCTGATGAGTGGACAATAAAACATGGCATATTTAAAGGACAGAACATTGTCAGCCATGAAAAATAATTAAATATTGTACTGATACATGCTACAATGTAGATGAAATTTCAAAGCATTATGCAATGTCACAAAAGCCACATGTTGCATCATTCCATCTATATAAGATATCTAAAAGGGGAAAATTTATAAGGGACAGAAATAGATTACTGGTAGTCAGAGGCTAAGGGAGGAGCATTGGGAGTCTCTGCTAATGGGAACAAGGTTCCTAGGTGATGGAAATGTTCTAGATATACATAGTGGTAGTTATTATACAACTCCAAATATACTAAAAATGAATTGTACACTTTAAAAGGACGGATTTTGTTTAATGAAGCTCTTATTTAAAAAAAAAAGTGTTAAAGTGAGTGTTTTTAAAAGTGAATGTTATGCCAGGTGCTTCGCCCGGCCCCCAGGGTGTGCTGCGTGCTCCACCCCACCCCCGGAGCCACACTCCACCCCCAGGGCACACCAGGCACTCCACCCCGCTCCCAGAGCTCCACTTGGCCCCTGGGGTGTGCCAAGTACTCCACCCCACCCCCAGAGCTCCACTCGGACCCTGGGGGCATGCTAGGTGCTCTGCCTGGCCACTGGGGTGTGACAAGCGCTTTGCCTGGCCCCCAGGAAGGCCCTGAAGACTCGCCTGAGCCTACAGACGTGGATGCACTGACAGAGAGAGTCTGGCAGTTCACTGTGTAACCCCGCCTACCCAACTAGACACTCCACGGCTGTGAGGGATTGCCAAAAGGTGCTTCTCCACTTCCTGCCACAGTAATTTGTGTACACCCACGTAATATACAGCACATTTAGAAGCAGCCAAGTCTCTGCCCAAAGTAAGAGCAAGAAGGAGTAAATAAACCAAAAGTGCAGTTATTACCAGTGGGAAGATCACTAACAGGGTGGTAGAACAATGGTGGTAAAGTGGAGAAAATTGATTAATTGAACGAGCCATCATCTGTATAACTGAGTAATAAAGATGAAGGTAACATTATGTAATACAACATCCAGTGGTAACCCCCTACTGTTTTCTCTGTAATCTGGTGTTTCCTTTATTGTTTTTGTGTTAACAAATGCAAAGACAACACTATGTAATACAGCATCCAGTGATGGGTCCCTATTATCTCCTCTGTAATTTGTATATCCTTTATTGATTTTATTATAACAAATATGAGGATAACTATGTTATACAGCATCCAGTGCCAATTCCCTACTATCTTCTCTATAATTTGATATTTTCTGTATTGTTTCTGTGTTATTCTGGGTTCTTTTGTCTTAAAAAAAAATAAAATTAAAAGTGAGTGTTAAAAAGAAAGTATATTATGTATTGGTTACATGTTCTGACAATGTAGCTAAACCCTGGCTATTTTTAAAAGTGAGTTGAATAGGGAAAAACAAATACAAAAACTTAACTGCTTTCAGCACTGACTTGGTGGCGGTAGTATTAGTATTATTGCTGTGAGATACTTTGCATAATACAGGATTAAGCAAATGAAGGATTCTACTTTTATCTCTAGAACCAGATTCTTAGTGCAAAAGAAAGGAGTTAAAGACATAGGATAAGGGAGGGTACATTAAAACCCTGCAGCCTTGAGTTGGAATTGAAAATAGCACTATGATTTCCTGAGAGTGTGTGTGTGTGTGTGTGTGTGTGTGTGTGTGTGTGTGTGTATGTCTTAGTTCTGTTCACTGAAAATCTAGGAGAAATGACCAACCCTGTAGTAATGCACATTCTAAGAGCCCAGATTATGGTCTTGAAATGTCATTTCTCAATAAAGGAACAGACTGACCCAAAGCTTGGACTCACACCAGATCCCAAAGAGCTATGAAAGACTACTAAAGCAAGGCCTAAAGAACCAAGGACATGATTTTAGACACTGGAACTTGCTAAAGATGGAAAAAAAAAAACAAACCTGAGTGTCAATAGATGTTCACTGTAGTGCATTCAAACCTATTAACTGTGTCTAAATCCACCACCACCGCCACCACCCCTGCTTGACTGGCTCTGTTTTGTGGCACTGGAGACTGAACCTAGTGCTCAGGGAATGCTAGGCAAGTGCTCTAGCACTGAGCAACACCCTGACCCTTTCCTGTCTTTTCTCACATCACTGGAAAGATGATCAGGTTGAATATCCCTGACCCAAGATTTAAAATCAGAAGTATTTCTGACTTCTTTTTTATTTTGGAATCTGTGCATATTCACGAGATATTTTGAAGATGGCACCCAAGTCTAAATATGAAATTCAATTATGATGCATGCCCTCAGGGATATGTCACTGTGAGATTTTTAAATAATTTTGTACATGAAACAAGGATTCATCGTGTCAAATTCTCTGCTTGTAATTTGGTGTCATTTGGTCAAATTGGTGCTCAAAAAGTTTTATATTTTTGAACATTTCAGATTTGGGGTATTCAGATTAGAGACACTCATCCCATGGTAGGTAGGGAAATGTCTGCTTATAATAATGGCGTAACTAATAACCGGCAAAGAAACACTGAATAACTAGAGGCACTAAGCAAAACCCAGGCTGCCAGTTGGTCTGGACTCTGATGGGCCCATTGTAGGGAAAAGAAAGGGATGGAAAGGAATCTTGTAGACTAAAAAAGACTTGGGAGACAGTAAATTTCCTTAAGTGGGCAGGGTAGGTACATGAGTGATAAAGGAATAAGGAAATGCAAGGAGGTGATACTGAGCACCAAGCAGTGATTGCTGCGGAGGAGAAAGTGCTGTCACTGATTTACACAGGAAGGGAATTCCAGAGTAACCAGAGAAGTTTAATTGCTTGGCCTGAGTGGATCGTTTCAAGTCCACCCACCTTACCATAATTTATCCAGCTCTACGTTTGATTTGGTTGGATTTCCACATCTTTGCACCTTACCATGAAAAGGTTTATTAGGGCCAGGGTATGGCTCAGTGACAAAACACACAGCTAGCATGCATGTGGCCTTGAGCTCAATCCTCTGCTACCACCAAGACCAAAAAACATTTAAGTTTGTTAAAAATCTCACCCCAAAACCATGTGTGTTTATAGTTTGAGGAGAAAACCTCCATTCTCAGCTTATCTAAGCTCAGCATGACCTTCCCGTACCAGGACTTTTGAGCCTGTATTTGAAAGCCAGTTTTTAAACAACACAATTTTGTGTCTGACACCACAGAACAAAGATGTATATGTTGTTCTCCTGGAATCTGCCTCTGGGTGTCTTCATTCATCATGGAAAAGTGGCTGCATATCATCTTCCAGATGGTGCTTGACAAGCAAACCCTTCATGTAATGAAAGGAAATCGTGGCTATGAACACCTCATTCAGCTTTCCCTCCGCCACCTCTGCAGCCTTTTCGATGCTAACGTACACTGTCTGCCTGGCTTCAGATTTATAGCTATTTGGACATCAACTCTTCCTTCCTCTCAGACTTAATCTGCGGCAGATTAGTCAAGACAGGCAGCTGTGATGCAGAGAGTGGAAAAGGCAGTGGAGTTAGAATCAGAACACCTGGCTGTATCAGCGACTCTTTGCAGCTATGTAACCAGAGGCAGGCTACTCCATGTTCCTCCACCCTTTCTCATCTGGGAAGTGGGGAATTGTTGTGAGTGATGAAGGAAGTGGTAGATGGAAAAGTAACTGGTTAGCTTTGAAGTGTATTACACTGTTGAACGTCCTCAGCATTCTTACACAGCTCACTCTCTATGTAGTTCTCATCTTTACCTACAACCATGGGTGCATGCACTATGACACTGCCCCATCAGACACAAAAAATGACCAAAAGAGCTCAGTGGACTGTGAATGGTCTTGCAGCATGGTCACTAGGAAGCTGAGGATGGAAGAGCTACATCCTTGGAACATCTCACAAGCATCCAGGCCCCGAGTGTCATGTTGGAGCCTTTCTAAAGAGCCTGGGCTTCCGTGACCAGCTTCAGAGACCACCTTGGGATCAGGAAGGAGAATCTCACAAGACACTGACCCCCACCCCCGCATTTACTGGACCAGCTTTGGGCCACTCAATCTATTTCTTCATGTTGCACATTAAGAGTTCACTTTCTAGGTTATAAAACAATGAAAGAATAATGGTGACAGCCAGAATGTGTTCTCATTCTCTTTTCTGGGAACTGAGACCCCAAAAAGGCAAGCGATGTGTCTAGTATGATTCATTAGTGATGCACGGCACCGTGGCCAGACTGTGGTTCTTCCAGACTCCAGGCCAGCATCCTCCCCATCAAGTCCCTGTCTGTGGTGCTTCAAGACACGTTCTTGGAGGTATGGATAACAAATGTAGTCAGACACTAGATATGGTTGTGCCCTACACAAGGACACCCCATGGGGGTAGGAATAGGGGACTGTGGTTCTTGAGATCTAAATTGCCTCCTTTCCCCAGACCAAGAACCATGGCCTAGGGCTGTCCTTTTATCATGCCTCATGGTTACAGGGGTGCTATATTGGCTGCCCTCATCTCCGGCCTCCAGTGTGACCAAAATTGTGTGCAAAGGCTCTCCTGTTTCTTGTCTCTGACTCCTTTCAAAGAATGCCTCCCATTGAGCCTTCCCTCAGCTCTGGCAGGTTGGGCACAGTCTGCAGAGTTTTTGATGAAGCCTACCAGTAGGATTGTGAAGCCAGACAGTTTTTCCAATGGGTTGTGTCCTCAAAATGAGTCGCAAAGGAATGGAAACTGCGATAGCTTGTTCAGGCCACTAAGGTACCATTTAGGAAATTACTTCCTAAGTAAAATTTCACAAATTACAGTTGTAATTTAGTAAAAGTAGGCTATTCTTGGGTAAATTAGTGTTTCAGCAAAGTGAAGTCATTTGCTGCACAAAACAGAGAGAGTGGTATCCTAGTGACCTACAATCCTTAGTGCTCCTGCTAAGTGGTCCCACACAAAGAAGAAAACATCTCCACTGGAAAAAATCCACTTTAATTATGTCATGCAGAAAGGAGAGACCAAGGTTCCTAAGGAACTCAAGGGTCCTCCTTGGCTTCTGCAAAGAGCACCAGGCCCAATCCACAGGTTGTATGTGCAAATGCTCCTAGAGTGGATACACGACACAGAGCAGTGAATAGCCCTGAAATCTTCAGGAAAATACCTTGGAAAGAGGGAGAGAGGAGAGGAAATTCTGCATGGTTGATATAAAATGGTATGTTTAAAGACAGAAAACAAAAAAAGGGTTTGAAGGGATCCAAATATTCATAAACACTCCGATAAGAAGACTATGCCTTCTAAATGGTCTAACATAACTTCTTGTTAATATGCAAATAACACCCCAGGGAACTTTTAATGTGATTCTCCTCAGAAGTTTAACAAACTGCTGTGTAAACTAGTAGCTGTGAATATTTTCAGCATTCATCTTCTACACATTAATTAAATCTTCCCAGGGTCCTGTCAGCTGCTCTCTGGCCATACTCCCATCAGATATTAATAAATGCAGTTCTGCATTCCTGTCTTTCTAAAAACATCCTGAGATCTTTCAACAACACTCTAACTTGAGAAAAATCTGTCTTTCCTAAAAATCTGTGTGATAGATCAGTCCCCTCTAAAATAATTGGTTTTATTGTGATCAATGCATAATTAGTTTTGAAATCTTCTCTTAAAGGACTCATAAATTTTAGAAAACTATGGATAAGGAGAAACATCTTCCCCACCTTTATGTTCCACCTATCTGCAGATTAATTCCAAGAACCCCCAGAGATGTCTGAAACTTCAGACAGTACTGAACCCTACGAACACCATGTTTTCCCTTGCATGCACACTTAGCTAAAGTTCAGTTGACACAGAATATGGTGTGCATTTAAAACTACTAATAATAAAATTGGTCAACTGTAATAATATACTGTAAAAATTAAGAGGTTGTGATTGCTCCTTCTTATTGTACATATCATATTGTACTCATCTTTCTCATGATGATGTGAGATGATGCAATACCCATAGGATGTGAGAAAGGGAGGTGAGTGATGTACTCACAGTGACAAAACTGAGGTACTACATAAAGATGTCTTGGACACACCAGTGTGATGCCATGATAATGATCTGGTAATTCAGATGGCTACTGAGTAACTAATGCACAGGTAGCATATACAGTGTGGATACAGCAAACGAAGGGTGATTCACATCCATGGTAAGACAGATCACACACCCAGAACTGTATACAATGTGAAGGTTATGAGTTGTTTATTTCTAAGGAAAACTTTTTTATGGCCACCTTAGCAAACAAATACATCACCCTTACTCTCTCTGCCTCTTGCATCTGCTGCCCCTGGGCATCAAGGAGACTTGCTAAACCTGAATCTTATCATTCAAACCCATCTCTTGAGATCCGGGGAAGATGGCGACCAGGTGAGCAGCAAGGGAGCGAACCTCCTTAATAAACACCACCAGCTCGAGACAGACTTGGCGAGCGTGAATGCCGGGACCTCGGCTGGGAAGTTTAAACTGGGCGTATTTCTCTGAGATGCCGGGGGAGATGTGGTAGGGCGGACCAGGCTGCCGGGGCGAGACGTAGGAAAGCCCCA